>VWZY01004171.1:0-47095 GCA_013399075.1 Chloroceryle aenea
GGGGTGAAATTGGTAGCCCAGCTCATGTCTATCCGCACCAATGTATGCGGCATAGGCAACAAACGGGGAGCTGGAAGCCACTGTGCAGCAGGACAGCTGTGACACAGTTGCCATCACAGAAACGCAGTGGGATGATTCTCGCGACTAGAGTGTTGCAGTGGCTACAAGCTCTTCAGAAGGGGTAGGCAGGGCAGGAGAGGTGGGTGGGTCTATATGACAGGGANAGGTGGGTAGCTCTATATGCCAGGGAGTGTTCTGATTGTATAGAGCTCAACAACTGTGGTGGTGTCGTAGAGTGTTCATGGGTAATTAGGAGGGGGAAGGCCAGTGAGGCAGGTACCCTGTTGGGAGTCTGTTATAGACCACCCAACCAGGATGAAGAGGCAGATTAAGCATTCTACAAGTGACTGGCAGAAGTCTCAAAACCACCAACCCTTGTTCTGGTAGGGGACTTCAACTTACTGAATGTCTGCTGAAAATACAACATAACAGAGAGGAAATAGTCTAGGAGGTTCCTGGAGTGTGTGGAAGAGACTTCCTGACACAGCTGGTAAGTGAGCCTACCAGGGGAGGTGCCTCACTAGATCTGCTGGTTTAGTAACAGAGAAGGACTGGTGGATGATGTGGTGGTCAGAGGCTGTCTTAGGCTTAGCAACCACAAAATCAGAGTTCTCGATTCTTGGTGAAGTAAGGAGGGGGGTCAGTGGAACCATTACCATGGACTTCTGGAGGGCAGACTTTGGCCTGTTAAGGACACTGGTTGTAAGAGTCTCTTGGGAGACAGTCCTGAAGGGCAAAGGGATCCAGGAAGGCTGGACATTGAGGTGCTGGAACAGGTCCACACAAGGCTAACAGAGCTGGGGAGGGATCAGGAGAACATGTCTTATGAGGAGAGGCTGAGGGAACTGGGTTTGTTTAGTCTGGAGAAGAGGAGACCGAGTGGAGACCGTATCGCTCTCTACAGCTGCCTGAAAGGAGGTTGTAGTGACATGAGTGGTGGTCTCTTCTCCCAAGTAACTAATGACAGAACAGGAGGAAATGGACACAAGTTGCACCAGGGGAGGTTTAAATTGGATACTGGGCAGAATTTTTATACTGGAAGAGTGGTAGTGCATTGGAACAGGCTGCCTAGGGAGGTGGTGGAGTTACCATCCTTGGAGGTGTTCAAAAAACATGTAGATGTGGCACTTGGTAGTTATGATAATGTGAGGTAGATGGTTGGACTTGATGATCTTTTCCAAACTTAATGATTCTGTGATTCTGACCCTGTGAATTCAACCTTTTGATGCTGCCCCAAAAGAGAGAAACCCGTGTTAAGTTTGGCAGAGGCAACTGGCTTTATACAACTAAATAAAGATACCAGGCTTCATACAGCTGAGGTACCCTGAATCCCTGTGGCTCCTGCACAGCAAGTAGAGTCTTTATTCAATAAAAATAAATATTCAGCCTAAGCAACAAAGAGGCATCTGGATATAAATAGCACAACAGTAAGAGGTAGCAGAAGTTTTGAGCAAGTAAGGTGAGTTGGGTAAAAATATTACTTCCTAAAGGGGAACCTGTTCTAAAAGATGAGAACTGCAAACATTATTTCTCAGGAGAATGTGATCACAGATGCTTGTGGATGCAGATGTCCGTGAAACTGCATATGGGAAAAGAAAGGAAGGATTCAGCATTCAGCTATTCACAAGGGAGCCAGCCACATGAAATGGTGGTTGTAAAATTAACCTTTACCTAAAAATGTTTCCCTTGCAACAGTTTTCTTTGTTGTAATAAGGTATTAAAATGATGAGCCATGCTTTTGTTAGTAATAAAAGGGTGGGTTTAGAATTACGAGCAAATCAGAGAGTGAACTCCATGCGTTCATCCATGTGTTTCAGTCTACATGCCATACCACAGATCCAGCATTAAATTGCACCAGGAGTAAAAATATAGTAAAGAAAGTGGCTTGAACTGAAGAAAGTCTTGAATTTGAAACAAGTGGCTTGACTGGAGTACTGAAAAATAGTCATGAAACCAGAAACTTTTTCTGGAAATAAAATTGGAAAATATTTAGACTGCACTTTGTATGCTCAAGTAGTAGGTGCCAATAAAAATGAAGGCAAACAGAAGGCTGCCTTATTTTTTTACAATAGGAGCAGGAGCAGATGGGTTTAACAGTTTTCATCTAACTTAGAGGAGGCTTATTATGAAACTACAAAAGTCTGAGGAGTACAGGATTCTAAAGAAAACGAATGAGTCATAGCTAGGCTTGCCAGATCTCTCTGGACCCAAACCCAGACTCGGAATAGCACACAGTCTGCAGAGTACTCAGGATGAAGGACTTGCAGAGTGCTACCTGCAGGCAAGGTCTTGTAGGTGGTTCCCATGTCTTTGCTGGATGGTTTTCAGAACGATGACTGTGGTGTACTGCCCAGAACCTGGGGGTTCAGGGAGCCCTCAGCACTCTAGCTGCTATGTTCTCCTCAACTCAGTGGTTTCATCTCCCTTGTACTGGTACTTTCAATAGTCAGATGCTTTGCAGGCAACCCAAAGCCTGCACTGCACTATGGCTAGCAAATCAAGTTCATGAAAGAAACCATCTTCATGGAATGGAATAGGGAAACAGCAGAAGTCATTGTAATTGATCAAAACCTGAAGGGCCAACCTTTTGGTTTTGGAGATATAAATGAAACTCCTGCAAGAAGCCAAACTGATCCTGAACTGAACCTGTCACTCCCAGGAAAAAAGTTACATGTACTCTGTCACAGTGACAGGCTGACTTTGTGCTTGGCACTGAGTGCCCTAATTGCCCAGGGTACTGATGCATCTATGACTGCTACCTACACACAGAGTGTGGAGGAGAGGATATGGGCTTAGTGCTAAGAAGTTCCACTTCATAAAGCAGGTGGATTTACCTCCTGGGGTCCTTCCCTCTTTCCCCCATCCCTGGTCTTGTAAAGGTATCTCAGCAGACTTCCTAATGCCATGTTCCAGCACCAACACCCCTGTGAGTGTTAGCCAAACCTAACTCAGTTTCAGTGCCCATTGCATGGTGCCTTTCTTGGACTACCAAGGGTGGCTACAATGCTTGTAGATGAAACCCTGGACTTACAAAGAAATGACAACTATTATTCCCAAGGTTTTGCAGGGAAAATTTAATCTTTGTTATTTACAGGTGCCAGTTAGAAGTTGCTCTGAGCAGCCTGACCTGGTTAGAGATGTCCCTGCTTATAGGAGGGGGGTTGGACTAGATGGCCTTTAGAGGTCCCTTCCAAGCCAACACATTCTATGATTTTATAAGGCTGAGTGTCCTGTGCTGTGCCACTCTTTTGCCTGATGTATTGGATTTACTGTTCTGCATTTTATTAAGCATGATATGGAAATCTATTAACTACTGGAGCTGATTTGGTACCTTCTATTCTTTTAGCACTAACAGGATTCTGGGAGAGGTTACTTATGATAAGCGTAATTGAGCTGTCACATACCTTCACATTTAATTCAGTTACAACACTTGGTATCTAAATGGCAAGTGAGTTCTGATAACTTGTTTCTTCTCATTTCCTTGATTTGTTCTACAACGTTTTCTGCTGGTACCTCAATTCTAGGCAGACCTTCTGAAGGATGATTTCTCCCCTCTCCCTTTCCCAACCCTTCCTCTTTTCTGATTCCATCATGGGAACCTCTAGTAAATGCAGATGAAGAAGAATTGCTTAACTTTCTATGGTGATTTTATCTTTTCTAAGCACTATTTTTATACCTTGTTAATCTGTTGACTTTGCAGACAGTTTGGCAATTTTCCTGCTCTTGGTGTGTCTGAAAAAGAGTTATTAGCTTTTATGTCTGTTACAATTTGTTTCTAAAACTTTCTTGGCCTGCTTTTCTGGTTTTTGCGTTTAACCTGTCAAGAGTTCTTGTTCTTTTCTATCTTATTCATCTGGCACAACTTCAGCTTCTTGAATTTTGCTCTGAAACAGTGGGCAAAATGGGGACTGATTGCTTTATCAGGCTCCAGCTATGGGCTCTGTCAGCAGTACAGGTGCCTCTGCTGGGAGAAGGCTCCAGTTCCACTGTTTTGTCACATGGCTGCTTGAGGTTGCCACTCCACAGCACCCAAACAGCCTAGAGCCCCTGGGAACAGCCAGCCTGCTGCTAGAAGGGGAACTCCTGGTACTGCTCAGCTGCTTCTGCTGTGACAACCAGTACAAATCAAAGCAAAGGCCAGCAGACAAAAAAAAATAGAGGTAAAAAAATTAAACAATCTGTACTGTAAACTGCATCTTTTTGCAAGCCTTTGTAAATGCTGCAGCGCACGTACAGCAGAACAGGAAAACAGGGATAGCAAGCCCCTGCTCACTGGAATTGCTGCATCTAGCATTTGAATTGCTTCCTGACAGCAGCCCTCATCTCTGCAGAGCAGTGAATAATGAGTCTGAAAACAAATAGACAACACACATCAATTTTATCACCCAGTTTCAGAGCCAATTTATGTCCAAACAGCATGGTTAACTTAGAAAACCCCAAAAGTAAACAGGCACATTGTGAAATGGTGTAATCTCTGCTATGGGAATAAGTAAATTAAGTGTAGCAGTTTAAATTTTTTTTTTTAAAGTTAAAAAAATGTCTTCTGGGGTTAGGAAAGCAGTTGAGTAAGTGCAAACCAGTCAAAATATCCCTCTCCTCATATGGAAATTTTCTGCCACTCCTATATTTGTCTAACATATAATCCTGGAATTCATAAGATAAGGAAAAGGTCAAAAAAAATGTAGATATCTTTGCCAGCTGTTTTATTGGAAAAATAAACCAGAAGTCTTTGCTTATATGTACACCTATAAGAGTGAAACATGTTTAAAAAGGGAATATTTTCCACCACTTGGAAAGAGAGAAGCTCTGGAATAGATGGCTGATGTCAAATGTTTTTCTACTCTGGATTCATCAGCAGGGTTCTGGCAGGTGGCCTTACAAAAATAGTGCACATACTTGTGAACATTTAAACATCCCTGTTGAGAGATGGCATTTCTACAGACTTGCTTGGGTTTGGTCAGAACCTGAACTGTTTTAATGAAAAATGCAGAATATGGTTGATGCCACAGAGGTCAATCTTTCAATCTTTTGCTCTGGATAAAAACAAAATTAATTGCATAAGCAGACTAGGAGAAATATTAAAAAAAAAAAAAATATGCTCAACTACATCTGAAAAAAAAAACAAACCTAAAAAACAACAGCAGCAAACCTTACCTCATGTACCTGTCACTCTTACAAAATACAAACAATAACCAACAACAAAAAAAAACACTAAAATATCTATCTAGATTCTTTGAGTCCTCATTTAATGGGATGATTAATATCTTTTCAAAGCAATAAAGTGGAGTCAGGTGCTAGTCCATGTCTAGTGCTGTTACATTTCAGTCTAGATCCAGTGGTGCCTGGATTTTCCACCGATAACTTTTTGTTCTAAAAGAAACTGTGCTGCTAGAAACCAGTATCAGAATGTCCACAGACCTGTAAAGATAGTAACATCTATAAGATGTAGAGTTAGATAAAGTAAACCAAAAACTTTAAATTATGAGGTCCATCTGGCAGGCTACTCTGAGCCCATGTGCTACATCATGACAGTGGTGCTCTGCTTGCTGCTCTTGGGAAGCAGTGACATCAGCAGCAGTGATTGTCATTCCGGAGCAACACATGCTTCAGACAGAGGGGTGACATCCCCATACCAGAGGGAAGGCAGGGGTGCTCTATTGGCTGGTTTTACCCCAGATACCTCACACAGGTGGTAACTGCACCATGTTGAGGCAACGCAGCTCCAAAGGAAAGCAACAAAACAACTTTCTGCTTCCTAAAAACAGTGTGAGCTGCAGATCAGCACAACATGACATCCCAGAGACTCCATGTTCCCAGTACATTTTAGTTAGCACTAGTGATGTTTTTACAATTGCATATTATGTTAATTTTCACTGTTAATTCTTGCCTGTGTTATGTTTGGCTAGGAAAGGGAAGTATGTATGGAACTGTGCCTTTGAGCTTCTGGCCTGAGCCATCTGGAACAGGTTATTGCATCGTTCATGTTATGAGATGGCAATTACAGTTCAGACACTGAATGAAGCAGATCTCAGCTGACAAGGTAAAGTAGCCTACCCTCGAAGAAAGAGAGGGAGCCCTCCTCAAAGCCCAAGAGTTTGCAATTGAGACTCTTTCCTGGGAGTCCCAGTCTTTTTCAGGCAGAATTAGGCTTTGAGACAAAGTTTCCTCTGTGCTTAGTGCTATTCCTGTGGCAGTAGGGTAAGATGTGTGTATTTCAAATCAATGCTTGTCATGTGTTATATCAATAGGTGATAATATCAAAAGCCTGCTTATTTGGGAGTCTCCAAGAATGCTTAGATTAATCTCCACAGTCAGTCCAAAGCCCAGCTCATGCATGTCATGGAGCTCAGGTGTTATCAAAATGCAAGGATTCCTGCAAGTGCCCAGCAGTTTTGCTCTAGGTGCTTTACCAGATTTGCTGGTAGAAAATTTGCTTCCATAAGGTTCAGCTGGAGCAAAGTGGATGTTTTCAGCACCTAAAGCCTGGACATACAGGCTTTTAAAGTGCCAGTTATTGGCAAATTCCTTTAGTGACTTCAGATATGTATGGCTGTAGAAAGATGCCTAAGACTTGTCTCTGAGAATGATCTAGGGCTTGCACACCTACCACCACACATATCTGTGTGACTTGACTCTGCTCCCACAGTTTGACAGTGTCCCTGAGAAGGTTCAGAAAGGATGAAAGTTAAAAAATGACAAGAACATCTAAGAAGGGTGTTTGACAGATGTAGTTCAGAATCAAGAATGTAGATTAAGTATTTTAAAATTTAGTAGATGAGGACTTGCTTTTTGCAAGGTTGATTTTTCATTCAAGAGTGCTGAGTGTTATTAACTCTTACTGAGTTCCTTGCCCTATACAGAGCTTTTACTCCTAGCATTCAGAAGCCATTAGATGATGTTCTCCGGTGCTGAGGGTCCCTGTTCAAGCAGCGCTGTGCATTATCAGGAGGAGCATGGTATAATTCTTACATTCAGTTATCTCATCCAAGGAGGGTAGAGTTAGGTGACATGACAGTCTGTGTGCCACTTATGCTTATATATTACACAGTTTTCAAAATCCAAGTCTTAAACATCATTAGAGATATATTTTCAACCCTAGCTATACACAAAGCAAATTTTAAGAACACAGTTACTTAACAGCACCCTGTTTTATACTGGGTACTGTTCTTAACCTCCTCATGAAGACAAAGAAAATGTCAAGGTAGTCTGAATAAGGTAGTGGATTTTGTTACATGGGACATGTTGAGACCACTGCAGTGAGAGTGCTGCTAGACCTTAAGTTTAGCCACAATCTTAAGCATAAAAAGTGAAGGTGTCAGCACACAGTGTTGGAAGATAGATTGAATTGTACATGGTTTTACAGGGTGAGCTAAATGGGGTCTATTATTCCCATTATGCAACTCTTCATAGCAAAGAGAGTTGTGAGACGGGTGTGACTGCATCTCATTATTTTGTGGCTGATGATAGTTACAGAAAGGTACTGCAGAAATTCCACTTAGCCTTAACATCAAATCCTTTTATTTAGGAAAAAAAAGTCACCGCACTGTAAACTAGCCCAAGTTGTGGTTTGGTACACTTTTTATACTTTTATTTTTATCCACTCCAGCTGTCAAATGGAGACAATCAAAATGTTTGTATTCCTCCTTAAGGAGGAATAAAAATACAGGAAAATACAGTATTCCTTCTTAAGGGAGCCCCTTAGGTAGTCAGATCTGGATTCACCTCCTGTCTACAGTGCTGGAGCACCCTCTGCCAGTTGGCTGATGAATCAGAACTCTGTAGTCTGAGACAATTCTTTGGGAGCAGACTGGTGCTGCACTTGTATGGTGCTTCTGGCATGCCTACAATGATTTTGCCAAGTGATGGTGAGAAAAATTCAGTGGATCAGCAAGTGAAGTATCAACAGATATATGAAGCAAGCCCTTTATCCACAGAAATGGCTGCTCAGAGCATCTGCTTTGCTGTAGAGCTGCTTCTCATAGTTTCAGATGATCTTCACACACCTAACACAGAGTAAGCACTGCTACTTTCAGACTTGGTAGCTCTCCAGAGCACTGAGTATATTGAGAATCACTGGCCTTATGGCATGAGAATACTCACTGAACTTTTGCCACAGTGAAAATTTGGCCACTCTTTGCTTTGTATCTCCTGCCTGTTTTCTGACCCATGAAAAAACTGTCCTCTCACAACATGCCCAGTGAGCTTCTTTGGAAGTGCCCCATATGAGGTTTTTATTAAGATTTTGTGAAGTTAATTGGCTCCTGTTTATCTGTGAATGTATTGATACTGAATAATGCAGGGAGAGTATTTAATTTTCCATGCAATGGAAGTGATGTAAGCAAGTCACCGACAGACAAACTGTCAGGAATGGCAGTGAGTGTCTGGCACGGTCATTTTGGATAAGTAATTTGGACAATTACAGCCAGTTAGTGAGGTACAAAGCTCTTGCACTTCCCATTGACATTGATGACTTGTGGGTGTTCAGCATCCCTGAAGCAGCTCCATCTTCATAAAGCTGGGTATCCATGCTTAGAGGCCAGTTCTCTGACTATCTGTGGAAACAACTCTGGCTGTCTGCTTCTCAGTCTGCTACAGAGAGATGTATGACAGATTCTTAACTTGTCAGACTTTTCACACTCTCGAGGAATAAAGGGTTTCCTCAAATGGAAGACTCAACAGAAATTCAAAGTATCCATCTAATGTCTATGTCTGTATTTAATTTCAGTGTTCATCTTTGGACCTAGCATAATCTTTGCAGCATCTGATCGTTTACCTCTCACATCTCATAAATGTTCTGCTTGACCTACTAGAGCCTCTCGCCTGTGGCAAAGTTGCAAAACACCTGAAGAAGTACTTTATTTCCTGTCTCTTCAATCATAACTGGAGATCTGCAAGATAGATCTTTCCTGAGAAATATTTAATTTCACAAACAGCTTCCTTAACCATCAGGTCAGTTTAAAAAAGGCCAGTGTTTGTAGACAAGCCATTTGTTTTCCTTTGAACATTTAATTTGTTTATTCCTGTTCTCAAATAATCCCCAAGCAATATAGTTCCTGTAGCTGTGATCATCATGAATTCAAGTTATTCACCTCCCAGGGGGTCAGACCTTTCATCAGTGTGCCATTGGCACAAAGCAGCGAGTGTTGCATATTCATCGTCCGAGACACCGGCTAGAGGGCCTCCAAAAAGCCCGACTCTTTTTTTGTTCTCGGAGCAAGGAAAACAATCCCTTCCCTTCTCCAGTCCCTTGATAAGGGTTTCTGTCCAATAACGGTGCTCTCTGCTCTGAGGCACATTAACTGTGAAGTTTGCAGCGGGAGAGGCTTTCCTTCAAGCTGTTAGTGTTTTATCCTGGCAGGCTCCTAGAGGTTGTTGTGAGGAGTCTAGCCAGTTGGTGAGCTTTGTAATCTAAACCAGCTGTCCCAGGCTGAGGCCCCCATTTGCATTGTTTAACATACTTAGAAAATGAAGTGTTCATTTTTAACATTCCTCCTCCAATTGGTTTAATGCTGAATTACAGAAGAGAACTAAGCAAAACCAGGTGCTTTTTCTGTATTCTCTCCAGTGTCTGAGGAGGTACAGACGGCTCCCGATCTTCTCCATTACTTGCTATTTCATTCTTTGGACTATAAATGACTGAGGAACTGAAGTGCTAGAAGAGGGTAATGTTTGGAAAAGCTTTCTAGTTATTCATCAGCACAGATTCAGGTTTTTTTCTACCTTTCCCTAACAGTTTTGGACATGCAAGGATTAAAAAGGTAAGTGGTATGCATGAAACTTCTTTACTTACTGAAAGGATGCCTATTTGTGGAAAATATCTGTGGCAGGGGTTTGGTATGCCAATCCACTTGCTAAAGCCATTTGTAAAGAGACAGGATCTAAACGTCCAGGGGTAGGGAAAGATGATCTGTCTGCTATTAGAGCTGTGCTGTCTCTGATGTGCTCCTTCTTGATCTGTGCTAATACTCTGCACTTTAGAAACTGCAGCATCCCGGGAGTGCTGAATTGTGACAGCAGACAATCCAGTGACTGATTTGAAGATAATTAGTTACTACTGCAGAAGTTAATTACTAGTTTAAAATGTTTTGCCTGCTGGGCAAGCTACTGTGACCAGCTGCTTATAGTGTTGATAGGTTGTGCTGCATGTCTGTTAATAATTCTTGAGGGGATTTGAGATCTAAAGTAACAAGCAAATTGAGATGGTGGTTGCAGGCAGGACATGTAATAGGCAGTGAGGTCACCCCCCCATGACCACCAAAAGGAAAGAATATATCATCTTGTAACAACAGAGACTAAAGGCTGTCTAGAAACTCGATGGTTTTGTCTGACCAGTTTTACAGGAGATTTTGTTAGTGTGCACTGCTCTGCCATAATGGAGAGCGTAGCCCAGTTGCTAGAGATGTTAACGTTCAGTTATAACCTGTTGTATTTCCTTCTGGTGCTGTTCTTGTTAAATGCAAAGTGAGTATGCAATCTTTATGCCAATGCATGCTTTAAAATCTCTTCAAAAAGATTTCAGAATCAATAAATGAAGTGCAAGCCTAAATGGATAACAGTGTCCTTTGAATGCTTTGCATCTGACTCTAAGGAAAAGTCTGTGCAGAATTTGTCACCCAAAACTGCCAAGAAGCACACTCGGACTCGGCAGCACTATGAACAACCATTTTAAGGTTTATGTTTACTTCTCAGAGTTTGTGCCTGTCTCCTCATTTAGACCAAATTTGTACAAACCTGTCAGTCAGTGTTTGTGCATGGTTTTGTTTGATGCATTTGTAGGTCTTGTTCAGCAGCTCAGTTTGCACTGGAAATCAGGGACAGCTCTAAGAAAGGTGGCAGCTGCCTTGGATAGCAGAACTGAGGCTACCTAAAATACCCTTGCTTCCTGTACTGGTATTGTGGGAATATTTTGTATACAACTGCCATTCAGAACTAGAATCCTAGCAAGATGTGGGTCTAATTGTATAAAGAAGACATGTTATATGAGGGAGCAGCAAAACACTGAAATTCATATTATGTAGGGGAAAAAAAATTACCGTCCTTTCACAATTTTCTGTCTGTTAGTAAACACTTGGGGGGGGGAAGCTTAGCTGACCAGCATTGTTATGCTCCAGGTAAGGAGTCCCAGGAACAGCCAGAGAGCTCTGCTAGCAAGGGATCCTCTTCTTTCAGTTGCAGTGAAGGGACCCTCTAGATGCTAATATGATACAACAGGGATTGCTAGTGACCTGGCACTGGCCGATATTGGCATCTAGTAGCTGTTGACCTGGCAAAGTGCATCTACTTGCAGGGCAATGTATTACTTGAGACTGAGTAAAGGGACAGAATCTGGCCCTAAGAAAATGGATTTATCTCCAGTGTAGTCTCCTGGGGATGAAACGCGGTTTAGCGGTTAGAGCAACTGGCTTGGATTCAGGACCTCCTGCAGGACATGTCTGCAGCCCTGCCAATGCGTTGCACTATGAGCTTAGGAAGAGCATGTGCTCTGGTTCACCCGTCTGTAAAATGTGCATAATGTGCAAGAGAAACTTTTGTATTCTTAGAATAAAGGTGTCCGAGAGCAGTAAAAATGCTTTATTGAATAGTGCACGTTTGTTCAATCAACAGCTGCTGCATGGAGTGTCTTAAAAAATAGATTAGTTAATAGGCATGTACAGTCTGATTCTGATCCCAGCTGTCTAAAACTGTAGTAAAAGCAGTGACTCTGACCTCTGAATCTGGCCCACAGTTGTATTTCTTCTTCTCCAGAGCCCAAATTCCTGTTAGCTAAACTCTGTGGAATACACTGAAATGTCACTAGAAATTATTTTTCCATGTGTATTTAATTCTATATAATGAGTCTGGATATCAGTAGGTTTTCAGCCTATTTTCTATGCACATTACAGGATACTGACTGCTTTCACACTGGCCATCTGCCTTTCAAGCCCTGGAAAAGCACAGGTGAGAGGTGCACGCAGAGATCTGTGTACTGTTTTGTACTGAGGTGCTGTATGGCATGAGACTTAACTGGCTAGCAGGTGAATAGGAAGCTCTGTGGTCTGGGGTTTACATGAAAAGGAAGCTGTGTGGTCTAAGGGTTTAGAGGGGAGAACCTTGAGCCAGCAGAATTCTAGAGTTGAACGTGGACTTTGCCTTTTGACTCATCCTTTTCAGCTCAGCAAAATACCCCTGTAGAAACCTGGACCTCACTGAAACCCTGATTCTGCCTCTGAACTGAACACTTTTGAAAAAGGAAATAAGAAAAGCCATCCCATGAGAGCAGGGACAGCTCAGTTCTGTGGTGGGGAATATTCTTGCTTGGAAAACATATTCATATAAATTTTCTGTGTATAGCAGGATCTTATGACTGTTAAATTTTGGACTGTGATCCTAAATAATTGTATCCTAGTTTTAATTTTTAGTTACGCTCAAAACCATTTTTGTTCAAGAGGCAGGGCTTTTGAGGGTGGATGGAAGTAAAGCAGTCCAGTTCTTGAAATAGCAGAAGCATTAGTTCTTTGTGTTCTTGGACTCTGTGTGGACTTTAAATTAGGAAAAACAGTTCCCAAAGGCATGTTAAGTTTAGATTCCTAGCTGATAATCCAGATAGACTCAGTGTCCAGAGCTGTGTTTCTAAATACCTTTGCCAAAAGTCTCTGAAATGTAGTTGTTTTTTTCTATTACATTGAAAATTTCCTGCACATGGCATGCTTATTGATATTTTTGTGAACATTAAATCTGTATGGGAAATGCTTTTCATGCCCCTGGAGAATTTTTGAGATGTCTTTAAGGATTTGCTTTTATAATGTAAAAAATATTGTTTCCATTGCAAGTTTTATAAAAACATCTTGTACCATAATTTGATTTTTGAAGTCTAAGCAAAAAGCAACTCAAAACCAAAAAAGATAGGAACAAATTATTTGTGAGGATATGAAAACTGGTCATTTCAACAATATTGGAATCTTTTCTAGAATAAAGTCCTACAGTAGCTTCAGTGCTTCTGAATCATCATGTATTGTCCAAAAGAACAACTAAACTGTTCCTGCTAAGCTAGTTGTGGTGTATGCACCACAGCACAGAACAGAGAACGAAAGGTAGAGTATGTACATTCTTTAAAACATGAGGCTGGTTATATGTTCTACCATCAGAATACCTTGGCTTTCCACAGCATGACACCAAAACATTTCAGAATGCCAAAATAAATGAGGGCAGAATTCCTTCATACTTGTTTGACACTTCTAGCAGTGATTTTGTGTGTTCATATGTGCAAGTGGCAGGTGCACTCCAAACAGTGCCGTGTGTTTCACTTTGTCCCTTCCCTAGTTCCTGCAGTGGCCCACTTCCACCGATTTACCCCTCTAATCCTCACTCTCTCATCTACAATTTACCATTTTTTCAAACATGAGCCAAGCACTTTACTCATCCACTGATTTCTTACACAAAGTTCAAAAAATAAGTGTCTATAATTTAGCAACAACAAAAAAGGAAGAGGTTTGAACACACTCCATCCCTCTGCCCTCTGGTTACTTCAGTGGTTCCTGTTCTCTGGATGTCTCTTGCTTACATTCCTTAGTATAACCTATTTACTGTCAGGATCCTGTGCTTGTGTCAATTGCTTGGCCCGTTGCTAAATACTTTGATGCCCAGTCAAAACCTAGGGAGAGCAGGGATTCGTTTTAATGGGTTTTGACACAATTATCACCAGGACTTTCACTGGTTTAGAAATGCTGAGGGTCACCGATGAGGTGCTGAAGACTCAGAGTTGCAGCCCTGATAAAGATCAGGACCACATGATTGGAAGGAACAAGGCTTCCAGCAACCTTGCATGCCTAAAACGTGTGGTCTAAAGATTCATCCTGTAAAAAACAGAAGGTTTGGTGTAAATAAAAAGCCTTACTTCATGACTGAACTGTGGCTTCAGTCAGGTGGTGAACATGTTGAGACCTGTGTACTGAATGGTCTTTCTGCAGAGTTTTAGAGCCTGACAGAGAGGTTAGCTAGTGCCTTTTAACTGAATCCCCCTGTTCTGCCAAAAACAAGACCCCAGACCAAAAGAACCATAACTTCTGTGTTAAGTGGTAAGGAGCCCATCGCGTGTTAAGTGTTCGTTACCCACCCTCCAGGAGAGGAGCAGCCTGACACTGTCGTCTCCTGGGGCAGCTACCTTCTGGCTTAAGGGGCTGGCCTATGTGCTGAGGCTTCAGGTTCATGCCTTGCTGACTGGCCTTTGGGAAAGGGACTTCATTATGGTGTACTGCATAGTGCTGAACTATTGTACTAAGCATAATAATCCAGATAAGCATGTGACTCTGCAAACCTCTTTCTTCAGTCACTGACTGTCCCTTGTTTTCTCATTTTAGCAACAATGCACTAATGGGTTTGACCTGGATCGTGCCTCTGGGCAATGCTTAGGTAGGACTTTAATTAAATCAATACATTGAAATTGCAGTTGAGAAATCCTGACATTATTGAGTTAACATTGTGCTGCTGATAGTATGTTTTAGTTGAAAAGTTCTTGCTCTGTGACAAATATGTGTGTTTGTGCATATGTATATACAAATATATATGTATATATAAATATGTGTGTGTTTACATAGCACAAGTATAGACCAACCTTTGACATTGTTGAGATACTAATTGGCTGTCAGTGCTGCTCAAACAGGAATGATGCATTTTGATGGGAGCTCAGTTGGGTTGCCAAATGCTAAGGGCAATTTCTCCTCCAAAGGCAGTAGTTGCTGTCTTTCTTGGCAGCCTCCATCTGGAGACTCAGATAAAGTCTACCACTGCTCAGTGTTGAAACTCTTAAGTAAATTATGGAGGCAATATAGGGAAACACGCACTTTGCCCTATAGCATCTTTTTATCAGTTCCATTCAATCTCCAGGGCAGCATCTTCTCTGTGCATTAAAGTCACTCAAATAATAAGTGAAAACCCAGCAACAGATTGCTTGCCCTGTCATAGCAGCCTACTGTTTCTGTGACCTGAGAACCAGGCAAATGCTCAGTTTGGCTAAACCACTTGTATCTTTCTAAATTTAAGTCAGCAGCAATCTCAATTGGAGCAAGAAAGAGGCCTGAACCATGTCCCCAGATCTGAACATCCCTAACTTTTTCTGTAGGAGAGATCACAGGAGTTCCAAATCAGGATCCAAGTTTCACAGCTGGGCAAACCAAACCACCAGTGTTTGAAATCCTGATCTGCATGTTGTGGTTTGGACAGACCCTCTAGCAGGAACAGGCAGTAGCAGGCTGTAGCCATGCATAGATCAGTGTTTAAACTGAACATTTATAGAGGAACAAATCAGGTTTTCCCCTCTCCTTCTACCCTCTGACAGTGAAGTGAAACAAACAGAACACAGGATGTGTTGAATATATGGGATATTTTCTGCTTTAGTATGATCTAACTTCAGTGTGAGACTCCATTCAAAGCTTGTCCATTCAAAGACAATATAAAATTTTTTAGCAAATCCTAGAGAAAAAATAGAACTATTTTAGGATAGGTGCCATTAAGAAGCCATCAGTCATTTAACTTTGGCAATTTCCTTCCAGATATTGACGAATGCCGGACTATTCCTGAGGCCTGCAGAGGAGATATGGTGTGTGTCAACCAGAATGGTGGCTATTTATGCGTCCCCCGAACGAACCCAGTCTATCGATCACCGTATCTGAACCCTTATTCAAATATTTATCCACCACCCCCAGCACCAGGCCCCGTCCCTAACTACCCTACTGTTACAAGACCTCTGATCTGCCGGTTTGGTTACCAGCTGGATGAAAACAATCAGTGTGCTGGTAGGTAATAGAAATCTTTATTCTATATATGTATTTATATTAAAGCTTGTCTGATAGTGCAGGAGCAATCGTCCTGCACTTGTCCTTTCATTAGCAAATCACTCAAGCCCAGTATTGTGAAGTTCAGTGACATTTTTTTTAAGGCTGTGAGCCATATGTTTTGTACAGACATTATTCAGTGCAAGCTAAGATATGACTTAATCCTATTATTTAACCAGAAAAACCACTTCTATGAGAGAAGTACAGTTTTTATGAGAGAAATAACCATCTGATGGTAGGTGATCTGTCAGTGCATCAAAGGTATGCCTTCTGTGATTATGATTCTGTCCCTGAGAGAGAAGATGGCCCTGCATTTGAAGTGTTAGATTGGGACAGAGGAAACTTCAGTTCAGTTCTTGGCCA
The DNA here is from genome assembly GCA_013399075.1 of Chloroceryle aenea. Classification (NCBI taxonomy): domain Eukaryota; kingdom Metazoa; phylum Chordata; class Aves; order Coraciiformes; family Cerylidae; genus Chloroceryle; species Chloroceryle aenea. The sequence continues at coordinate 16,233 of VWZY01004171.1, forward strand.
TACAGCAACCTTACTCAGATTCTTGGACCTGAGTCTTCCTCCTGTAAATGGTATAAACAGGAGTTGTCTCCTCCCATGCTTTGCATTCTCCACTTAGACTACCAGCCCTTTGGAGCACGTGTATTTCTTATCTGGAGGGTGGTGCACAACCATTGCTTTAATGACTATTGCCTTCAGCTGAGACTGGAACTCCCTTGTTTGAGGTCCTCTGCAAACACACTGGGGAAGAACTGCTGCCCCAGCAGAACATTAACGGTGTCTCATTACCTTGGTCTTCCCCAGTTCCTAATACAAAAGCAACCCTATGAAAATATTGTGTTGGTAGTTTTTCTACATTTGCACCTTTTGCTAGATTCTGATTCCACTTACTCCCTTTCAGAAGGTTTACCTTAGATGTAAGCTGTTCCTGTATTACTCAGACTTAGGGGAGATTTAGATTATATCCCTTTGGTTTGTTTGGTTTTGATAATGCTATGTTATGAAGGAATGGAGAGAAAAATTCTGAACTAAATGGAAGTAAATTCCATTGGCCAAAATATTTTGATGCCAAACCTGGAATCAAGTGGTCGGGATCAGACTGATCTCTGGTAGCTGCTCAGGGTAAGTGCTGGAGAAACAGTCCACAGGTCTACCACAGAGTTGATCTGTGTCTCCATTGTCCTAATGATAAAGTGAGATTTTACATGTTATTTCATGTAGTAATTGGCTGAAGGCTTTTATCAGAATCTTTTTTTGAAATAGGACTGGTCTTGGACAAGAAAAAAAGCCCAAACCACAGAAGATAGGAGCTTTCAATAGAGAATTTTGCCTGTCTTTAGACTAAGGAACTGCATTTAACTCAGAACATTTCTTTTTTGAATGCTGCTGCAGAACAACAAAAGAGCAGAAACTGACTTGTCTTTTGGACTGATTCTGCCCTATTGTGTGAAATTTCTGGCAGGACTTAGTTACAGATGATGTACTTTGTTTGCTTCTCTAGTGAGGAGACCACGATGCTTTGTGGGAGCTGTGAGAGTCTAGATTTAAATTCAGCTACTTTGAGCCACATTTTTTTTTGTATTTGAACAATTGCCCTCATTATGTTCCAAGGTGGGAAAAATTTATTTTCTAACCAGCAGTAGTAGTAATATCCACAGTAAAATTAAAAATCTGTTTTTTTAATGAGGAGCTTTGAAATCCTGGGGTAACTGATGAGTTTGCTGTAAAAATAAGCACGTATATTATCGAGTCCTTTGGCAATTGCAATGAGTTCTTCTTTCAGAAAATTGATCAACTTCAGTTATTTTGTCTACTGATTTTTTTAGATTTCCAGGAGTGTTTTCATTTTGCTAACTCAGAAGTAGACGAATGAGGAAATGGGGCAGTTAGTGGAGAAGGAGTGCTGAAATCAAAGGGGAAATGAAACCCCTCTATTTTACTGTGTCTGGCCTGCTGCACGAAAACCATTCTAATCAAAACAGGTAGATTTGGAAACTTTTACAGTGGACCTCCCAGCCTGAAAAGAGCATATATGTTCTTATCCACACTGGCAGAAATGTGAGGACTAATGCTTTCTTCACTCAGGGCTGTTCACTTCTGTCACTGTAACTTGCAAGTATGGGAATTTAATTGTGAGGGAAAGTTTGGTGAATAGAGGCATTAACAAGAATAGATGGGAAAGGACAGACTGCTATTTGAGTGCCACAGTTAACTGGGAGCAGTTTTAAAAAGTCTACATCAGGCTTGAATCTGGGCATGTGATGGAAAATGTTTGTGTTAAAGGAAGAAAAACAAAACTTAAAGAAAAAAAGACCTGTCAGAGAGAAGGGGTCTCTGCTGGGGTTAGACATTTCACGTAGTGAATGTCTTGATGCAGTATTTACTTGTGTATCTGTGTGCTGTAGGATGGAAAGTGTGGACACCAAGGGGAGTGGTACAAGTACATGTCTCTGCAGTGGTGGTAGAAAGGCCTGAGCCCCTGTTTCCAGGACTTCTGGTGAGGTTAACAGGGTGATGTGCAGCTGCATGCTTGAAGGTCTTGGAGGCAAGATGCAAGGGAACCTTGACAGGGTCCTCAGGAGCCACCAAAATTTTACCCAGGTCATTCAAGAAAGCCTGAATCACATGAATCATGGCTCAGTGCTCTTACAAGCTTACAGGCATTGCTCTGTGCTTCCCTGTTGTCAGCATTCAGCATGCTCTTACAATGCTAAGTACTTTAAGGGTTAATGTTGTGGTGGAATGGTTGAAGAGAGTAAACTGGTAGCTATTTTGCCCAGTAGCTGAGCCACTATATAACTTACAGGTTTGTTATGTTGGTGTTCTGGCACCACCTTCCAGCACTTACTTTCCAAATAAATTAGTTACAGGTATTTCCATTAGAGATTATGAGACTTTTTGCTATTGACTTCAGGGGAACCAGAGCTATTCTAATGCCAATGTTTCTGACAGATGTCCAGTTTTTAACAGAGCACACATTTTTGTCTGGTCAGATATGGGGTTACAGGTCTGGGCCACATTTTCTGTTGCTAGGCCAACAAAAATCTTTACTTTTACTTTGAATTCCAGTCAAAACAGCTTATTAAACACAGGAACCTTCCCTGGGAGATCTGCAGCCTCAGCTTTGAAGCACTGAGCTTGTTCAGGAGACTTCCAAAGTGAAACAGGACTAAAATTTGATCTAAAAGTTGTATGAGATTTAAGAAACTCTTTTTTATTTTACATTTTTTTTATCTCCTCTTGCTTTGCTAGACCTGACAGAAATGTAGGAAGGCTGCGAGAGTTTCTCTCTCTCCCAGCCTGGCATCTGATCTGACTGTCAAGCCTCCATGTTCCCCAGCACTCCAAGGAATGTGCACCCTGGGTAGTTCAAATACCATTCCCCCTCACAGGACTGATATATTCCAACACAGCAAAATAAAATAAAATAAATAAATAAGAAAGGAAGAGAGAGCGAAAAGCCATTCTTCTCTCTTTCAAGCTTGTTTGGCCTCATCCTTTCTTACCTGGATGGTCATAAGCAGTGGTTAAGTGTCCCCATCCTGAGTGGTTAAGACCACTCAGTCTTAACAAGACTCTTCTATTTCCAGATCTCATCCTTTGTGAAAACAAAGCTTTTCTTGGTACAAATGCCACTCAGAGACACCTGTCAGTGACTGCTTTGCCCACTCCAGTGTCCTCTGCATAGTGCAGAAGTAGCTGTAGCCATTTGTGACAACAGGCAGATAAACATTTTAATGATACTTTTGAAGTCTTTTGTGAGTTTGATTCCTGATACATGGTATTTTAACTCCTGGGGTTGCTGACTGCTTTATATCTTGTATGGATAAATGTACTGTGTTTTCAACAGCACAGAGTCTGTGTAAACTCATTCCAAAGCAGGCTGGGAATGATTTATAACCACAATTAATGCTAGAATAAAAGACCACATACAGGAAAAAGCAAAGAACACCTAGTGCAAGAGCACTGCTTGAACTGTTTGTCTTCTAACGCTACTTCTCTATAAATACAGAATGGTTAGACATAATAATGACTTTTTGTTCAAGGAACTTGGTCTAGTAACTGTTGGCAAGGTTAAACTGGAGCGAGGGCCCATGTTCTTGCAGTATACAGTCATAAGCTGAGAGCACTTTCCAATTTCCCTTCACTCCACCTCGCTGTTTCCTGATTTACAATGATCTTTGAAACATGCCTCAAACACAGATCCTTCTGGGCATTGTGGAAAGAACTGTAACGGGTGGGCACTTATTTTTGCTTTCTCTCCCATTAATGCATCTGCACAACATGAGGGGATGGTGGGGGTGGGGAGGCATCTAAGAGGGTTGAACGACTGGATTGGAGAAAGCAGATCACAAAGACAGAAAAGTAGATGTTAGGTATAAGCAAGGTGAGTATGACCTAGAGACAGAAAGAAAGGAGAAGGCCAGAGGAGTTAATAATAACAAAATGTAATACAAACCTCATCATCGTTATTTTAAAACAAAAGCTAAAAGGAAGAAGCAGAAAACCAGAGGGAAATGGAAAGAAGCTTTTTCCTAGTATAAATCAGAACTGTTCTTCAAGGCCTCATCTGTGGAGTAGTCAGTGCTTCAGCTTTCCTCATGTCTCAGACTACCAGGACCTCCTACATTCCCCACATACAGGTCCCCAGTCCTACACTCGTGAAGTGAAACTCCTTCCTTCACAACATTACCTTTGCACAGATGGGTTTGAGATCATTATCATTTATATTGCCAGCATACCTAAAACCCACAGCCAAGCCTGCAATTGTACTGACTTGCCCTGTGTGCAACCTCATTAAGAACAGCCTATGCCTAGATGAGTTTTCAAGCAAAATAAAGGAAACAGATGTGCATGTCTGGGGAGAGGGGAGGGAAATGAAGATACTGAGAACTGAAAGGTGTCCAGGTCTTGCAGCAGACCCGTGGCTGTGCTGGGGTTAGGGGATAGAATTCCTTATCCAATGGCTTAACCACTAAGCCTGGCTTCCTCCTAAGAGTGACTTTTCTAGTGACCTCTCTGGGTATATAGAAACAAGAGGAAGAAAAGAAGGGAAATGCAGCAAGGACATTATGCCCTGGAAGGGGTAGTGTAAAGGAGAAACAAATGGAATCCACACCTACCATTGCCTTTTTTAACCATATTTGGTTCAGCTCTGTATCTTTTCTTTTCATCTTGGTCTGGGAGACCTCTTTTGCTAATCCAAAGGACCAGTTCCTGAAGGCAGCATTGCCATCATGTCCAAATTAGCTAGGAAAAAAAAAAAAAGGTTACATGACAATAGATTCTTCGAGAGGTCGAGGGCAGTCTACTGAAAAGATATGTAATTGATGACAACTGATTAAATTAAGGGCCATGATATGTAGCCTTTATTCATAAGGTGGTTTTCCTGTTGGGTTTTGTATGGAGAAACATAAATTTGGACCTTATGCTGCCATAGCAACAGAAAAGTTGCCTCTGAAGCATCTCAAGAAGCAGCTGTAATTGGTGGCTAAGGTTTGGGTTGGAGGGTTTTGCATTCAGTTCCTGATTTTGCCATAGATAAACATTCTGGGTATTTTGGGGCTTAAGGCCATTCTGCATAAACTCAAAAAATAATTAATTTTCAGGATTGTACCAAGGATAATTCACAAGTAGATGATAGGCACTTTTGCAACTTCCTGACAAGTATCTTCTAAAAAAAGGCCCAGTTTAATAATCCTCCAACAGTGAAGCTCAAAGTGAGACATGAAAAAATCGTATCCTTCCCTAGTGCACTAAACTGGTGCACTTTTGCCTTTGTTTCTGCATAGATCACAGAAGAGGGGAAGTCCCAGAACTTTATCAGTATCTCCCATGTACTGCAGGAGTACCAGTGCTGCAAAAACTTTCAGCGATTATTTGATCGTGGAGATTTTCAGACACCATCTACTTATCCTGTGCTCATTTCATGTTTTAGCACAATTCAAGATTGTTAACCCTTGATTATATAATGTAATGAGACTAGACAAGCCAGGTAAAAGAGGACATGGAAAATACAAGCTACATACATTTAAGACAGAAGACCATATGTTAGAGGACTAATGGAAAACATATCATTAACATCTTGAGTACAGACATATTTAACACAGCCCTGTTCCACTGGAGAAACCCACATTGTACATCTCCTTCTGGGTCCAGCCTCAACACTTCTGGTCTGATGGCCTGATCTATTCACAATGCCAACAATCTTCATAAAAGTAATCATGAGCTGACCATAAAATATTAATGGTTCAAAAGGTACATCTGAAAACACTCAGAGCTCCTTCCTCAGTAAACTTCTGCAGCAGCAGGAAGGATGGGCTGGGGCTGAGGAAAGGCAAGATTCAACTAGTCCCTACAGTAGGATCCATCACTAGGGTCCTTCCTACAGGAATTTGACCATCAATAGATGTATCTTCCCACAGCAAAATCCACCAGAATGAAGGTGCAAATGCTGCTTTTCACTGAAGTGAATCCATTTGTGCTGGAGGAGTTGGCTTGATAGAAAAGGCTGCTGTATGTATCTGTCTGTAGTAAGGTAAACTGAGCCTTCTGTGGGTTGGATTGTTCCTCCTTTCATTCCTTGCTAAGTGCAGTGGGAGAGAAGTATGGTCTTGTGGTTAAAGCACAGGAGAGCGCTTCATTTATTTGTGAAGTTTCTACTACTCAGAAAGAAATGAGTAAAATTGAACCAAGAACTATAACATGTAAGCCAAGAAGACTTGCAGGTTATTAAGAAAACTGGCATCTCTGTGTACTGGAATGAAAAATAGCAGGCTTCTGAGTATGGCAAAGTGCAACAGTAAGTGCAAGTCCATCATCATTCTGCGTGTCAGTGCCTTTCAGGCATCACTGACTGACCATATTTATGTGTGATGATGTGCAAAGGGAAAATAAAATCAACACAACTACAGTATAGCCACAAATGAACTTGACTGAATTACAGTCATACTGGGTAGGTAGCTGAATAGTCAGCTTGAGACTGAAAACTCTTAGACCTTTGATTGTGGTCCCCATTGACTTCAGTGAAGATTTTAGGATCTTGGAGCAGAGGTTCTTGCAGTGAATTTATTAGGTTTAAATTAATCTGTCTTGAGACTAAGCCACTGACTGTAAGTGGCTTATGGTCATGGAGTTTGGTATCATATCTTCCTCCTGCCAAACTCTTGATACCATGATAAGGATTTCCTAGATGTTGTGAGGAAAGAATAACAGCTGGTCAGAAAATCACCTTAGGATTAAAATTTGTGGCCACCAAAAGTGTTAGCATTTGCTTTCAACATTGGCTTGAGCTACACTGATTCAGTCTGTAGAAGTGTCTTCACCTTCATATTAGGGGTAATTAAAATTTTTCTGATTTCTTCTTGTATGCAGAGAAGGGGCATAAGCACAGCAAGGACTATGTCCATGTCTTGTTAGATGTGCAGACTACAGTCCTGAAACAAGAATGTTCAAATCCCCCTGGACTGGCTTCTCATTTCCATGATGCCTTTCAGTTTTTCCTCTTTCTTGGAACTGTATGATACTGTGGTATACAAGATGGCAAGAACCCAGGGAACCCATCACCTTTGTCCTTTGTAGACTACAGAGGGAAGGGGTATGCAAGGGAAAGATGTTTAACTAACACTCTGGGGTTTGGTTGATTTAATGGCCTTGGTTAAGCTTGGTCTCTGAATGGGGGGTTATTGGTCACTGGGCTCTGAGCCATATAATACACAGACTTCAGTTGTCACCAAGAGCTAGTTGGCAGGAGGTTATATCTGACTCACTTCAGAGGAGCAGTAATCATGCCCAGCCTGCCATATTCTCAGGCATGTGCTGGCCAGGGCAAGGCTCTCACCCCTACTGTTAATCTCTGAATGATTCCTCAGACTCACTACTAAAAGCGGTTTGATACGTGCGGCTTTGTATCCGCCTTGCCTTTATTATGTCTTACTTCCAGGGATTTCAGTAGTGCCAGATCAGTTAAAGCCTCTCTGTGCCGATTAGCTTGCTTTGCTCCAGAGCAGGTTTCATGAGCTCTCCTTTGTGGAACAGCTGTCATGCAAGGCACTCCCGCCAACTAGATGATTACAGGGCTTTAAAGAAAATTAAGTCACTTAAGATGGAAGATTGACAGACTTCATGAATACCTTTCCCTAGTCCATTGGCTCTGTAGTTTGTTTTTCTCTCGTTGTCCTACGGGTGTCTGTTTTGACTGTGGATGACAGTCCATGCCTAGCTTTCTGTTGGCACCCTCAGACACTTTGGTTGCATGAGTAGCACCTCCCTCCCTCCCTGTGGCGTAACTTGCAGAGTTCAGTACATGGTAGAGTGTCTCTCCTTAGCTGGAAGGCTTGTTTATTTTCAGTGCCCTCCCAAGCACCACCATGCTGCTCCAGCCTATGTTAATTTTTGCGTATATTTTCAGCACCCACACTGCCTAGAGATGGCAGTGTTCTCAATGACTTAAAAGTCACTGTTTTTCTTGGCTGCTCCCTTATATTTTTTGGGTCAGCTTTGTTTCTTTTCACTTGGTTCCAGCCTGAAATTGGCCATGGCTATGTGTCACAATCAAGATGTTAAGCCAAAATATATAGAAAATATGAATTGGCTCCTTTGCCAATATAAATCATCCAGATGGACTGTATGTTTTGCCAGACTCTATAGGCAGAGGTAATGTGCTGGCATTGCTCCTTTGTCTTGTCCCTAAGACACCGGAGCCATAACAGCCCTGCCACACAGAAATAGAAGAGCTGCCTCGTGTTGAGTTTAACATGCTCTGGCCCCTTCATCTGCCAATTGACTGGCTTCCCATTTTAGTACTTCAATGAGATGAGAGAATTAAAAAAAAAATAAAAATCAAGCTACCAGAAAATGAATGGGAGTTACACATCATCAGACAGTTTGGGTGGGACATGGTTCCTGCTGGGGATGACAAGACGTGCTGAAGTCCATCTTCAGTTTTAACAGTAGCAAAGCACTCTCTGCTGTTAGTTCTCTTCAACCATAACTGATGTCTACAGGTGCCTTGTGGTATGAGACTATGCTGCAGCGTGAGGAGGATGGTCCAGATGATGGGCAGTAGTATAGGTGACAAGAGAGCTAAAATGAAGGCCCAGGTCCCAAAGCTTGGAAAGGTCCCTTGCTGTCACTGACCTTCATCCTCAGTGGAAGTTTATGTAAAATGCCTGTTAATCTGGCCTGCAGTCTTTGCCACAGGCTGCCAGTATGACTTCAGATCTCTTTGCTTAATCCTGTTTTCAGAATTGATGACTTACCTGAGGATTCTCAATATATCAGCAACCAGCTGGAAGCCCTTGAGGGGTTCTAGGTTTTCAGGCAGTGGCATTCAACACGTACTTAAAGTCAGGGTGTGTACACTGGGGCACCAGCAGTGTGTCTATACAAACTTGTAAGTCCTTCTGTAATATTTCCTTAGCTTTTCTAGGGCTCAGTTCTACATCAATAGCATGCCTCAGCCATGAGAATAAATCTCTTTGTGTTCATGAGACATTCAGATACTAAAATTTCAAGTGCTTCACTAAAGAGGCAGAGCCTAGAACGAAGGAGAAAGAAATTATGCATCATAAATTTGCAGGCTCTGAGTGAATCCATGATCTACTGCTTGGTCTGACACTGTGTTGTTTGGTTTGGTTTTCGTTCTGTTTTTCCACAAAAAGAAATAATTTTATTGTCTGCTTTGTTTTAATATTTTGAGCTTGTTTCCATTTGTTTGGGGCTTGTTTTGTTTTTGTTTGTTTGGTTTTGGGTTTTTGTGCGTTGTGTGTTTTGGGTTTGGTTTTGTTGTTGTTGTTTTTTTTGCGTGTGTGAAGTTAAATTCTTGTTTTCCAGCCAGCCCCCTGAGTAAATGAAGCATTAGCTGATGAGCCAGTAAATTGCAGTTAGGATCAAAGCCATAAACTGGTTTTGTGGTACAACCCCAACGTAGCTATAGGTAACACTGCATGGGAAGACGAATGGGAACTGGCAGTGTTGCTAATACTTCTCATCCCAGAACAGAGAGGGAATAGTCCTTTAATATGTGCTGCTGAGAATGGATCCAACTGTAGGGGTAAGTACTTCAGTACCAGATAAATGCAGATAAGCTCATGGAACTCTCAGTAAAGAGCTACAGTCAATCGGGGCATTGTTGAGGCTGACTTTGGTTAGAAGTTAGGTCTATTGTGAAGCTTAGGGTAAGATGACAGCAATCAGAATTGCACATGTCAGAGAAGCAGAAGTTGTGTATGGTGGGTGGTACAAAAGAATGATTACACCTGAATAAGGTATAATTTGCTGAAATGAAGGAAAAGTACTTTTAGACTCAACATAGTAAAGCCCTTTATGAGAGGCTACACAAGAATACACTAGGTATGTTGCAGTGGAGGAATGGTACAAAGTGTATCATCAGAAGCATTAAAAACTGTTGGAAGTAATAGCAAGAGTTTGCGCAAGTTGGGGGTTATCAAGTATCTCTGAGTTGCCATACTTTTGAGTCCTTTGATGTATTTCCAGCATCCAGTGTGCACAGACACAAAAGAAACCTGTCTGCTTTATCTAACACTGCAGAGGAAGTTCATCGCATGGGTAAGAGCCTTGACCCATTGAAATATATTGGGTTGCAAGAGACCTCTGAAGGACAAAACTGAGATAGCTTAAACAGGGCAGCCTGACATCCCCTTTGCAAAGGAGGAACCTTGGAGTAGTGCATTCAGTTTGCCAGACTGCCACTCCTTACTCCTGGAGCAGGGACCAGGCCAGGGAGAGGCGATGTGCTACAGCACGCTGCTGACTTCCTGCTATCACAGCCCCTTAGGGAAGAGGATCCACAAAAGGACCACCATGGTGCTTAAGGTGTGCAAGCACATAACGTACAAGGGTAGATCGGGAGAAGTGGCTTTACTCTGCCTTAAGAAGGTGAGGCTGGTGAGAGAATTGTATTGCTTCTGGTCTTCAACTGTTTAATGTGAGTGTGTAGGGAAGATGAAGCCAAATTCATCTCAGAGGTGCACATGGACAGGAATGGGCAAAAGTTGCAACATGGGGAAGTTTTTGTATATAAGCAGAAATGTTATCACTGTGAAGGTGGTCAAACACTGGAAAAGAGTTTCATAAAGTTTGTGGCTAACAGTTTAATCCTTGGAGAAATTCAAGGCTCAGCTGGAGAAAGACCTTTTCAACCTGACTGAATTGCCCCTGCTTTGAGTGGAGGCTTGGACTAGATGATTTCCAGAGGTCAACTCCAGCTTGCTTAGCACAATGATTCTGAGAGTGCAGTACCTGACATGCAGGACCCTGTGTCTGATACTGGTTCTAGCCTTCAATTTACCTAAGACTCCCATAAAATGAAAGTGATATTCTCTTTGTCACACAGACTTTGAGTTTTAGTATTGATTTTAAAGGGCTGTGAGATCTTTGGACAGAAGCTGATAGAGTGAAGTAGAAGCAATAATCGGAGCTGAAGGATTTATTCTCAGCTTTTCAGTGAAGCAAATCTCGAGTTTCATGGAATGTAAATTCAGTCAGGACTATCCAGGTCAATACATCTGTTTTACACCAGGAATAGTACAAAATGTATCATCAGAAGCATTAAAAACTGTTGGAAGTAATAGCAAATTAGTACAGAGAAAGAAGATCTGGCCTTATCTTGATTGATTTATAGATTCATAGTCAGGGGCCAGGACTCCTGCAAGTGTTAGGTAACTTTCATTAGAAGTTTATTTGCTGCAGTTTCAGCATCACATCTCTCCTTGCCTGGGAGTTTCAGAACCACCCAGAACTTTTTGTAGTCCTGCTCAAAACTGGCAGTTCTTGGGGCTTAACCAAACATAACTTTCTGCCTCTAAAGGCTCAGCACGTCTTCTCTGAGGGCTTATTATCTCAGGATTTCACAAATCTTGAAAGCTTTTGTCTTAATTAATTTATGCATTAAAAATAACTGAATGGGTTTTAAAACTGAAAGAACCAGACAGAGAGAAAGAAAGAGAAAAAGCCCTTTGAGAAAAAGCCCTTTGATCTCTTTTTGTGGGGAGCCATGAACTGAGAGTAAGGAGAGCAGAACAACTTCCAGTAGATATCCACATCATCTGCTAATTGGAACAGAGTAAAGCTCCCATACCCACACAGTTTTCATGTATCCAGGAAGGTTTGCAACCCAGTTGGCTGGCAGCAAGATTTGGAACATTGCAAGTAAATGTGGCTCAATCATTATAAAAAAGTGCATGCCAAATCTGAGTTAAAGCCAGTTATTTGAGCAGGGATTATAGGCATTTTCCAATGATCATCACCACAGAAATAAATAAATAGATGGCTTGCTATGTATACACTCAAAGGGGAATGTTGCCCACATGCATAGCTCTTTGCTATTAACAGTAATAAGGACACAGCTGTCTGAGCCTGGAAGCCAGTATTTGCAGAGGATAATTCTCAAAGATTTTTCTTCTCCACTGGCTTTTGTCCACTACCCATTCTTTGCTTACAAAAGAGCTCAAAAGGCCTTAACATTTACACACAAAATACCTTGGCTTTGTTGTGCTTTTGGGATTGTTATAAAGCATGCTGACACATGGACAGATTTGAAACTCAGATGAAATATGAAAAACAATTTTCTCCCCTGATAAGCTCCCCAATGCCCTTAGTGCCAATCATAACACTCTCTTTGTAGTCAGTCACAATGGTTCCTGGAGCAGCTGGCAATGGTTGCTGCCATGGGCAGAGATCTGAAGCTCTCCCTTCCTAAGAAGAACTAACTCCCACTGCCTGAAGAGCTTGTGGCTGCACCAAGGCAGACTAGTGATGTGCGTGTTGAGTCACATATAACTGGTCAGCTCTACAGAACCTCTAAAGCAAATATAAAACTGCCCCACTGTCCAGACACACATTCTGCAAGCACTGTTGGTGCAGCCAGGCTCTTTTCCCTGTTGTGTTTTTTTAGCTAGGTTCAGGGAATGATGTCTTTGAGTCCTGGAGGAAGATAAAGCACGGCAGTCTTCACTGCATGTGAGTTTGACTCACACAGTTCAAGTGACTTGAGGCAGTCTGCAGCCATGCCACCTCTGGCTGGAACCTCCTTGTGTGCTGAAGCCAAGCAGCTCTGAATCCAGTCCATTCCTGAACGAGATGGTGGTGATGACTGCTGAAGCTTTGTGAGAGATTAGTTAGTCATGAATCTCACATTCCTATTCCAGTTCCATGTAATGGGGATCCCTTGTTTAAACACATGCACAGGCCCCCCTTTTTAATGTGTATGAAAGATTTCAAGCTATCCTGTGAGAGTGAGTAGAGCATCCACACTGCATTATCTCTGGGTTTTGTACATATTGCACACCTAGAAACTCACTTGTATTTTCAGGTGTCCAGTACTTCCCTCCCACAGTTGTTTGCACAACATGTTTGAACAATGGTTAAAGCTTTTATCATGTCACATGTCTGAAGAGGCTGCATTTTAATGAAAGAAGCAAGCTTTCCAACAGCAGTTTCTGTTATACCCTGCAGGTGTATGTTTGCATCCATTTGTTCTCATTGTGGCTTTAATTTCTGGATCCATTTGGATCCATTTCTTCTGCCATATTAAAAGTAGGGCTGTTCTCCTCCTTACCAGTTATTGTGGTCTATTCACAGTCCCAGACCTCTAGCCTGCCAAAGCACTTGGAAAAGGAGCTCTTAATGACTCAGTTAAAAAGTACGGTCAAGAAGTTCACTTATTAGAGGAAATGTAAACTGACCACCAATTGGCTAAACCAGCTGGCTGGACTATTTGTGCTAGTGATTTCTCAAAGCTCCCTGGGGTGCGAAAGTGGGAAGAGCAGTTCTCTTACTTTAGTTCTCTTATGCTCTCTACCCTAACAGAAAAGACTTTGAAAGAATTTTTTAGAGGAGAAGTCAATAGGATTTCACAGACATGTTTAAAAGCTTTATAAACAGTGCTTTAAACTCCTATATTTTTAGCATATTCCTTCTTACAGGGTCTTTTTAAACTATCCCACAGAATTGCAGAGGAAATATACAGTTCAGGCATAGAAAACTTTCTTTTTCAGTTAATGGTTCTACTCCCCTTCTGTGAAATTTTATAAGCCTTCTCTAAAGGTTCTTTCATGAGACTATTTCATATCATGCAGGAAAGACAGGAATGTAAGGACCTTTTGCTAGAAGTATGTTTTAATTTCTTAGTGTGCATTTCCTGGCTCTGATTGCACATCTTTTTCATTTCCATTGAAATAAAAAGTGTCACTTATATAACCTCCCAGCAGCTGGGAGTATTCTCAGTAAGTGCTCACTGGCTCCTCTCACCACCCTGCCAGCAGACCTCAGTGTAGCATATGAGCATGTAAATAGGACAGCAATGCTTCTTTTATGCAGCTGAAAACCACGTTCCTTGCTGATGAAGATGAAACCACATTGATCAGCAACTGCTTGGTATCTCCTAGTTCAGCAGGTTCACCAGTGTCATCAGTGAGATGCCAGCTCATCTCTGTCCCGTTCCAGCAGGGTACTTGGGTCAGTCTTGTTCTGTTGTGCCACAGCTACTTGGAATAGCATTAAATGCTGCTGGGAAGTAACTGAGATTCCCAAATCAGATGCACTCGCCATTGATTTCAAAAGCTGCACAGAACCTGTAACAGGAAGTGATAAATCCAGAGACTACAGTTATGCTCCAGTCCATGGAGTTTCCATGTTTAGTCAAAGCCCTTGATTGAAATCAGTAGTTTGTCTTATTTCTGATCCCAGAAAGCAGGACCAGTACTGTGCTCAAAGTTCTTTCACGGTTTAGCTGTTGTTTATCATTTTGAGTAACGTTAGGAGTGCGCTAGCTAAGGAAAGGCTCAGATAGCTGGCAGGAGATCTGGAACCTGTGAGACATGGTGAACGGTTTTCATGCCAGGCAGAAGGAGCAGCACTACAGATTCATGCCTCACACTACTTAGTATCCACTTCTAAGCTGACCATCTATGTGAAAAAACACTTTAATCCTTGTTTAGCAATCAACCGATAGCATAATGCATATGGGCTGCAGATAGAAAATGAATTCAGCAATCAACAGCCAGTCCTCAGACACTGAAATATGCAATTAAACAGGTGTTTAGGGAGTTGATCTTGGATGGTGTCCAAGCTCAGCAGGGTCAGTCGTCCTTGGAAAAAAACACTGACCCCACACAGCAGCAGTTTGAATTTGGCTTCAGTCTGCACTTTAGGAATGTGGCATTGTTATTTCTCCCCTTTTCTTATCAAATGTAATTATCTTGAGAAAAAAAAGCTTTGAGAAAACATGTGATTTCACTGAGTAAAAATCTACTACTGAGGAAATTATTTCTTAGTGTCCAAATAAGGAGCGGGGGAGAAGTTTGGGGAAAGTGCTCTGTTCCAAGTAATCTTGGAACCCATGTTACTCAGCTCGGATGTTTAGTCCTGGCCTGCAATTATTATTCCTATAAAAAAGACCCAGCTATCCAATCTTTGTATTATTTTAAAATGGAGCCCCGAGGGTTATAAATGACTGAACAAGCTTCAGTGCTTGAGCAGACAGAGCTTATGGAATGAGCTTGCAGCTTGGAGCTTCTCTGATAGAACTTTGTGTCTCAAAAGGAGGGTGAGCTCCTGGGGTTGTGATGGTACAACAACAGGACTAAAATACAGAGAGAATAAAATGAAGAAGTAGGGCCCCAAAATCACCCCCATCTCTTAGTAGAAGAGGGAAGAAGACTTTCCATGGCAAACGTCTTTCAATCTGCAAGAGCTGTGCCCTCACAACTGTTAAATTAATCTTCAGCCTTACTGTGGTGAACCCCATGGTGCTAATGGCCCTCAAATAATCACGACGGTGACCATAGCCACTTGTGTCAATGATTGATCAAAAGAAGGAAACACAGCCACAGCTACTACTGTGACCCACAGAAATTTGTGGCATGATTATCAGAATTCATTACTTAAGAAAGGAAGTCATGCATGCTAAATATGTTCCAAATAGAACAAAATGTAACAGTCCATCTGCGAAACAGAACACGTTGCCAAAAGCATATTGTCTTGGAAATCTGCTGTCCACATTGGCTTCCCTCTTACATACAGAGTCCAAGCAAAGTTACTCTTTTAATTGCCAAAGTAGCCGGGAATGTGGTTCTAGCTCAGAGGTGGTAAGTCCATGTCCTTCCATGATAGCTCTGCCATGGGTATTATCACCTTGCCAGCCATCGGAGAAAGGAGTTGTCATCAAAGGAGTGAAATGGTCACAGCACCCTGAGCATGCACCATGCCCCTGGAGGGATAAATGTAGTCATGGATTCCATCACTTTCAGTACCAGTGGATGGACAAAGGAGTAGTCTCCCTTGTTCCTTTAGTGGCAGGTGTGAATCATGTCCTTGGGATGGAGCTTCTTTAGTAAGCTTTCCCCACACATTTACTCTGTCATGTGGTGGGTAGCCATATGCTCATAAATACTAAAATGCAACTCATCAATGTGTTTATTTAACTTTTTTTTTTAAATTCTTTTAAAAATAGCCTTTTGCCAAGAAAGTAATTCCCTGGAGGACTCTGATATTATCTCTGAACTTAGCATCTGATCATAAGAACTTTGTTTCCTTCTGCATTCTTTAATGCATAAAGTCCTGTTTATGCACAAAGTCCTATTTTTCTGAGCAAAAGAAAGGCAGTGTCTTTGCTTACAGTCTCTTGAACCTTACCTTCCAGTGAGCAGGTGCTTCCAGTTCCTAAGCATCTCTGCTCCTTCTCTTCTTGTCTGCTGGCTTTCTCCCCTGGCTTTCCACCTCTTAAAGTCATAGAATCATAGAATATATTGGGTTGCAAGAGACCTCTGAAGGTCATCTAATCCAACCCCCCTGCTATAAGCAGGGACATCTCCAACTAGGTCAGGCTGCTCATGTCATGTAGCTTGCCAAACAAACTCCTGCTTCCTGCATGTTTCCTTCCCCTGCCCTGCAGTTTAGTCCTCTCTGGGCTCTTTGATTCAGCAGATTGTCTGTGCTAAGAACTTGGATTCCTCCTCTGTATCTTGCTTCATGCTTCATAAAGCTGCAATCATACTGTGTATCCTGAAAGGAAGATGGTTGGTATGCCCAAGATCTTTCAGCTGATGACTCAACATCTTCTATCATAAGAATGTTATCAATATTTTTGCTGCAGTTACTAAAAACATCAGAGGTACAATATCTCCCACTAAAAATTGAATTTATTGCTAGAAGCACAAACAAAAAATAAAAACTTCTACATGCATACATTTAAATCTTTGCAAAGGAGAGAAATCACTTGGAAGAAGTTTACAGATTCTATTCCCATTTTCAGTAGTTTCTCACAGGACAGAGCTATAATGGCCTGAGAAATTTAAAAAAATATATAAGGTAAGCATCTGCTCTCCTAGTTTTAGCCTCTTTTGAGTAGTATTGAATATGTTTGGTCTGCTTTCAGTGTACTATTGGTTTCATTTTTATGCTGTAATTTCTTGCAACATTACTGATACAAATGAAAGTGGCCTCAGTTCAGAGTTCTTTGTGGCCATGAGTCTATAAATGATCACTAAATCTTCTGATAAGAATTAGCATCCCTGGTGAGATGTGGTGTTGAGCTGCAGTTTGACATCTAGATTTTATTTCTCATTATACTAATATGTAGCCTTTTATTATTTATTTGTTTAGTATGCATGGATTTTTAATTCTATTTTTTTAAAGTTTATGGGCGTTTTTGTATTTAAAATATCATACATTGTTCTCTGGTATGGCTAAATTATAAAGAATCCATGAAGATTACTGCTGTCTTTTACAGATAATAAATCAGAAAGCCAGTAATTAGCATGCTAAACACAATTGTTCATTTATTTATTTTGACATTGTAAATGATATCTATCCAGTCACCAGGCATCCTGCCATCTGTTAAAAACACAATCTGTACCAATAAAAACAAATAATCAGCACATCACAACCCACAAAGGGCAGACAGTCAGCCAGAAACATAAAAAATCCCTTTCTCCACCCTTACAACCCCCAAAGGACACCCCATTGCCCCAGCCACCTCACCTCTGTCAAAATGTCAAGTAAACAACATCACACACCAGGGTTGCTAGAACAAACCACCACAGACATGAATTTTTAAGGCAGACGCATCGAGGTAAGAGAGAGGGATGTGGTTAATTTTGGAGTGTGTGGGCTCAGGCTCTTGCAGCAAGGTCTTCCCGACCCATGTATGTGGAGATGCCACCTGCTTATTCTCTCATACACATTCAAAAATGATGGGGTTGAGCCATGAGGTTCTGTGTTCGTTCTAGATGGAGGCAGAGCACAGTGATCTAGATGGGCTGTGTGGTTGCTCTCTATTCATCTGGAAAGTTACAAAGTGAATCGTTCCCATGTCAGGTCAAATTTTAATTTCAGTCTGGACTTCTGCCTGAACTTCTGTGGTTGGAACTAGCTGTGGGAGCAATAATGTGAACAAAACAACTGGAAGGATGGATGAGAGAATATAGATCATTGCTAATTTGATAGCACACAGCAGCATAATCAAGAGCTGAAGCATCCACAGCGCGCATTGGCCAAGCACTCCTTGGCAAGAGAAGGCCCTGCTTTGGTTCTCTAGTGTGGTTTTAAGTGCTGAACAGCAGCTGTCTCAAAATCAGAAACCTCTAAGAGTCACCCAGAGTCACCAGTCACTTGGGAAAATTTAGACTTACTCAAAATTATTAGGTATGATGCTCTTTAACATCCTCTTGTTTTCATATATAACTGCACAGCAGCTGTTCCAGTTCTGTCTGTAGGAGTAAGAAGAGGTGTAGCAGACAGATAACTCTGGATTTGCCACTGGCTGTGTCAATAGTTGTGTCTCTGTTTCAGTAACTACTGGGAACTTTGCAATTCAGTGCACCAGTAGGGTAGAACAGGGACATTGTGAGTACCATAGAGTTGCTACCATATGTGGTGGTAAGACCCTGACCCTCATTTTGTCTCCACTGTGCTTCACCTATTAATATTACTGGAATCAGGGAGCATGGGAAATGAAAATGTCCTTTTTAAGGTCGGGGTAGGCTAGAAACAGCAGAATTGGCCAGATCCCAAGGTCCTACTCCTAAAACAATAAGTAAACGTGACAACTAGAAAGCTTTTTCATTTAGAAAACATTAATGTCATTCTTATTAAATTCATAGTTAGATAAAAGCTGTGTTCAAATACTACCAATTATGTATGATATGCTGTATGAAGGGAGGATCCATTATTTTTAGCCCAATCACAGAAGCAATCTCTGAACTGAACACCATATCTATGTACCTATATAGTCTAGACTTGTTATCTTGCCCCTTTCCCACTTCCTCCACCATTTTGCCAACCTTCATCTGGCCAATAAATACATGGCAACCAATTTCTGACAGAATTAATTACCTCTAATTGTGCTACACTTGTTATCTTACCAGTTTTGACTCACCATAAATTTCCCTGGTACAGACATTGGCAAGATAAGAACTCTAGACTCTCACCATACATAAATAACTGCATACATATTATATGTATCTGAACATGTTAGATATGCTGAACAGATCAGTTATGCCATGACTGCTGGGATTTTCCAACCTCCTGGCTGTGGTGGGTGCCTCAGGGGCTGATACTGAGCCATAATTCCTGCCCTCTGCTGCCTGCTCCAGCCCACTGTGTTTGTGAGACCCTTTCACTCATGACCCAACAAAGACCGGGTTAATAAGCATCAGAGGGTGATCAAGGGAGTAGCATTGCTTGGACAACATAGCACTTCAGCAAAGACACGTATAGTATCTTGGAATAAAAATTAATTTTGTTATCAATAATTAAAACATAGAAATGAGTTGACTGAAAAAAAATGGCACAATTTATATTTTGATATTTCCATTTCTGACATGTCGAGGCAAATGCGATGCCAGACACATCAGGGAAGAGACTGAGCAAGGAGAGATTCAAACTGAACTTCTGACTCTGAAAGGCATTTTTAATCAGTCAGGTTCCAGGGTCCTGGCTTATATAAATGTAGGAATGCTGTTCACCTCTTTTGCAAAAATAAAAAATAGCCCACAACAAAAGTATCCTAAGGCGTTGTAATAAAACCCCACGTGCATTAAAAACAATAAGGATAGTAAAAAATAAAAAGAAAAAAGAAAAGAGTTTTATTGTCAGGAAATTGATTCCAGGAAAGTATACATTTTTTTTCATCAGGTAAAGGTAGATTTTGGGTGAACTTTGTCAGAAAAATTACAGTGAGATAATCTGTGTTGGTGGGGGTAGGAAGTAATTTTTTTTACATGTCTGAGTTGTGTTTGTACATCTCTCAAACTCCCGTTCATCTCTTACTCCGCAGGGGGTTACATAGTCCTTTCAGCAGCCTTTCCCTAGGGCTGAACACTGCCCTGTAGCATGGAAATCCCAGTTCAGTGACAAAGCAAATGTGGAAGTAATAAAAAACTCAAGGTAATGCGATCCCTTTCCTGAGGAGCTCTGCGAAACACTGGGTCATCTGAAAAGGGAGAGATTTGATGAGCACCCTCAATTCTCACTGCCCTTGGACATTTATTATTATGAATTTTACTTCAGGTTATGGTCATTCTGTCTACTGCATCACACTTTGGTTCCCTGCATGGAGCCAGTGCAGAGATTATGAATGCAAGTCCCTGTACAGTGTGAGCAACCTTTTTTTTTGTTGCCATTTCTAATATTTTCTTGTTTTATTTCTGTGTTGCAGATGTGGATGAATGCGCTTCAGATTCTCACCAGTGTAACCCCACCCAGATCTGCATAAATACTGAGGGGGGTTATACCTGTTCCTGCACTGAAGGCTACTGGCTGTTAGAAGGCCAGTGTTTAGGTAAAAATCTCTTGGGATATGGTATTTGAGCATCTGTATATTTGTACCTGTGAATAGATGAAATAACCTCACTGCGCATGTTTGCCAAGTACACGGTGAAACCTTCAGCTGTGTGGAAACTGTCTTTCATCTCTGTGAGTGCCAACAGTATGCTTGGCAGAGAGACTCCCTTGCAGAACAGAAACGTAGATGTAAATGCCATCTGACTAGCAACCATGTAACACACAGGATTTTCATAGGCCGAGTCTGAAGGATTCCCTTTCTGATAAGATCAATCACAAGTGCTTATACAAAAAGATTTATTCCCAACAGACCTGTCCTTTTCACACCATGACAGTGCAGACACAATGGGATAGGCAATTGATACCAAGAAACAGGCCAGTAAATTCCTACATTCAACCAACCCTTTTGCCTGGGAATGAGAAAAAAATTACCTCTGAACAGGGTGCCATTTCGGTAGCTTCCAAGGAGTTTTATTTTGATTTAATTTTTTCCTTGCAGCAATGTCCTGTTCATCCTTTCAGCTCAGCCCTGTTGAAAAAAACATCCCTCAATGAACAGCACAGGAAAACCTTCCAGCTCCCCTCTCCTCCAGCCCATTCCCCTCACTTGACATGCCCATGGGATGATGAAGTAGATGTTAATTTTTAGGTACATGGATAGGATCTGGGAGGTAGGATGCAATTTTTGTATTTTTTTCTTCTCCTTATTTTTTTTTGTCCCCGCAGCACAGGCTGTTTGCCTGCCAGCTCTGCAGAGCTGGACAACCCTGTCACAACACCTCCGCTGGAAGGAGAATGGGCTTTCCCTGCCCATTCATCCCTGGAGCCTCTCCAGTTATTTTCCAGCTTTCGTCTCCCAAGTACCAATTCCAGTGAAGGACTGACTCATGGCTGCTTTTCTAACTACTGCAAACAGCTGCTGTGTAGCTCACCTGGCAGGGACAGAGCTGAGCCTCATCCAAGCTGGGATCTGTGCAGCCATAGCTGCTTTGGAGAGTCGCTGTCTTGTAGTTCCCCTAGGATATGAAGTCTCCAAGCTCTCTGCTCCTTAATCTCTGATAATTCCACTTCTCTCGGAAAAAAACCCCGCTTGTTCTGGGGCTTGTGCAGGCATTTGTGATGAGGTGGGGATGAGGGAGAGCAGGGAAAGGGGATTCTGCTCTGCATCACCTGGTTTTGTTACCCTTTTACTCCCCACAGTTACAGCTCAAATGAAAAGATTGTGTGCAGCATTCAGGATTTGGACATAAATCTAAAGTACTTTACTGCTTGATGGATATACCAGAGAACTGAAATAGCTGCATTGGTGAACTGATTTGAGATCTGCTTATGCTATTGAAAACAGGCAGTAACATCCCAGTATTGCCCACTTTTAGTAATCATGGGATGGATTATTACAAGGCCATGCAAAGACCAAAAAGCAACCCGTGTTGCTGTATTTTTCCCTAAGTGTCAAAAAGTTTCAGTTTTCTGTACTTTCCACTGGCCTTGGAGAAGTGATTTTTGCTGGCATAAAGCAGTAAAAGACCATTTACTGTAATCAGAGGGCTGGGTTAGGTTTTAGAGACAAACTTTTTTGGTTCACTGTAAGAAAACCAGTTACAAAAAGCTACACTTATATCTGTTGTAATTATCCCAGTGGAATTTATAGAGGAAGATCCAGTACAGCAGTATCCGCATGACCCACCCACAAGAAGTCCTGCAAAAAGTGCTTATCCTCAAAATGCAGCACTCTTGAGACTACAGTCCTGCAAAAGCCAAAATATGTATGTAAAGTAATGCATTGTGTCAGTGAAATGAGATATTAATTTACTTAAAGCCCACGTCACTTTTTGGAGGATTTGGGCCAAGCCCACTGCTGGTGTACATACCAAGGCTGACCCTGGCCTTTAGGTTATCTTGCTATGTGGAATGACTGCATTCTAAAAGACAGCTAGTAGGGGTAAAATTGAGTGTCAGCATCCTTGTTATTTTACACAGAGAGAGTATTTCCAAGACTTCTGACATTTTCAGAATGGTTTCTAGGGCAAAATTGCCCCAGTGCGGCCAACACGAAGTTGAATTGCAGGATATAGCTACTTCTACAACAGATTCACAGCATTGTTGTTTTCATGGTATTACTACATCATGTAAATGTTCAAGTTGTTCAAGAACTCTGTTTCTCAACACATTCATTTAACACCAAAACAGGAAGCAGACAGTTTATCTAACAAACAATGAACTGCTGGAATTCATGCAGATCTACATGTGTATGTGTGAAACATAGGGATAGTGTCATTGTGACTTTCACATGTGTTGGAACCTATGGTGAGGATCTTTTCACCAAAATCTGTGCCTTTCTGCTTTGCTGCTTCTGGCAAACTGACTGGAGATAATGCACTCAATTTTCTACTGCACAAACTTAACTTCAAAGCTTTGAGAGCAGCCATTAAAAAAATATCCATCAATCAAAAGCCAGAGCCTTGGAAAAGACAACTACTCCAGCTGTTTCATTCCAGTTAGGGGATCAGTTCATTAGTCCAGAGGCAAAATTCTTCTATCCATCATAGATATCATACAGCATTTTCTTATGCTTGCAACAGTCAGTTGCATGGATTGCTAATGCTGCAATTCAGCTCTAACTTCAATTTTGGCATTAAATTTACTGTTTACATTTTAGAGTCTAACTTGTCAGTTAAAAATTCACATGAAATGTGAATACAAATATTCAAAAAAAGGTCTTTAAAGAATATCCTCTCTAAAAAAAGAAGCACTAAGTAACAAATACTGCTTTTCTAGTGAGTAGCTTTGGTATATGTGGAGGAAAAAAAGGTGTGGGTCTTGATTTCAACAAAACTTGCTACAATATTGGCTGTACTTGTGCTGATGGGCCGTGCCAGCTTTCAGGTAGCTGCTTAAAGAAGCTGAACCTGGGCTTCCTGATGACATCACAGTGAGCTGAAGATTACAGTTCATACGTTCTTCTGAGTGGACATGTATTTTAACTGTAACTCAGGCTCTGGACAGCAGAAAGTTTGGCTGTTACATCCATAACCAATATGCTGGGCTATTTCTGTATTACTGGTGCCATTGCTGCTTTGTCCCTGAATATGAAAATGCAGACCACTCTACTTTTCATCTTTCCTACCTCCAGATATAGATGAATGTCGCTACGGCTACTGCCAGCAGCTGTGTGCCAACGTGCCTGGTTCCTACTCGTGTACGTGCAACCCAGGCTTTACCCTAAATGATGATGGAAGATCATGTCAAGGTACTGTGTGTGGGAAAACCACGACTGAAATCTTCGGTCCAAACCCAGCAACACCCTTGGAACTTGCTTAGGTTTTAGAATACAAGCTGCCTTCCCCACACTGCTTTTGAAAATGTTCACAGATTTGTAAGCCTGAGATAGATAATTCTGTAGTTTCACAGTACTTCAGAGGGGTACAGGGGCAACATGACTGGTGTATCAGGAGAAATTCGCACAGAGGCCCAAGGCCCCTAAAAATAGAGTTATTCGATTAATTGAAATTAATGAGTGTTTAGGCACTGTGTTTACTTTTAAAGTCTGAGGCTGTGGGACCCACCCAAGACAGGAAAATTGTCAAATCAGTAAAGTAGATCTGAGTCTTCCAAGTTCCAGACTAGGGTACTGAGTGCTTGCTCAGCTTTTGCTCTGATGTGCTACTTCAGAGTCAACACAATCTCTTCATAAAGCCTCCCCCTAGCTAAGCAGGGAGCATCTTCCCACATACTTAAGAAAATGGTCTGTGCTAAAGATGTCTAGGAGCTGCTAATGTCCCAAAAGAGAAAAATAAAATAAAATAAAAGGTTTTGTCTTAGCCCTAGGTTTCCATGAGGGCCATTCCTCATTGCATTATCTTCCTCAGGAACATCCTGCTGCATTTTGTCTCAGGTCTATTATGACAAAATATGTTCAATCTGTTTTAAAATTGCAGGATACAGAGAGAAGCATTTGTAATAAATATTTCATTTCCATTTTCTGTGTTACTTTTTTGACTGAAGACATTCCCCAAATGCTTCATTTCCACACATGTTGTGTTTCCAACATGCTATTTCCAGGCACCTGCCCGGATCCCAATAAACAATACTGACTTGGTGATACTTTTTTCAGAACAAATAATTCTGAATGTGCAGCTAATCTCTTTGAAATGCTTTACAGTAGTGAATTGAGACTAGAGTTTGAGGAGAAGTGGCTGATGCATTGCTTTCCTGTAGATGTCAATGAATGCACAAGTGACAACCCTTGCACTCAGACCTGCGTCAACACCTACGGCTCTTTTCTCTGCCGCTGTGAACCTGGCTACGAACTGGAAGCTGATGGAGTTAACTGCAGTGGTAACTGTCTTCAGTTATTTATTGTTCTGGTTTCTTTAATTCCATTAAGTTTTCATTTTTAAGTGTATTGTTTTGTATATGCTTTTTAAACTTTGCCTTGGTCCACAGTTAGCAGACGGTAGCTGAAACTTGTATGGTCTTCTTTGCACACAGCAAATACCCAGAAAAGCACGATGGAGGAGGGCTGCAAATGGCTTTTGAAGAAACAAACTAAATATTAAAAAGCTCCAAGATAGCAGCAAAGCATAAGAAAGTGCTTCATAATGCTGATCAGGAAGCTTTACTAGAGCAAGTAAAGTAGGGATACTCCTGGAGCATTCTTCCATGATTAAAGAAATACTTTATATAAAGCACTTTTCCATTTGTCTGTTGAATGCATGTATTTTTCTTGCTCTTGTGACTGCACACTTCTGCCTGACACCTTCCCCAGTTTCCCCTGTATGGCTCTGGCTACACTTCAGAAACAATATATGAAATCTTAGTATAGCTATTGCTAATCTGTTCAGCATATAGCAGAAAAAAAAACTGTGCTTATGTCACTGTACTTTTTCCTCTTTTGTTTGTGAGGGGTTTTTTTAACTTCTTATTCTATAGCTTTATTTTAATTGAAAGCTAAACTTACTTCTGTGCTTAATGTTCCCACAGCCTGATAAAATTAGAAAATCCAGCCAATATTTCTTGGAAGGAAAAATGCACTGGAAAATACTTATTTTTTAATTTACAGTAAACAGATGTAACATGCTGTTTCTCAGAGAGAAGACATGTGACATGCAGCATGTGTATAGATTAGCATTTCCAAAGCTGTTTTTCCCTGAAAACCTCCTTATTATAAGGGAAAGAACAAAGACTGAAATCTCTAAAGGGTTCTAGGCATTTAAAATTTAAAGCTGCAACATCTAACTTAAGTTTTTTGCTTTCTAATGGAGTTTCTTCTTCAAGTTAGACTCCTGCACCTTTTTATGTGCTCCTGAGCTAGGTGGGGGCCTGAAACAGTTAAATTCCATGCAATGCCACATGAATATTGCCAGTACAAAACAATGACAGAAGACATGGTACGTGAGCCTTATCCATATCTGAGAGTTAACCCAGCAAAAGGGACTTTGCACCATCCAGATTTAGAGCAGAAAGCCTTTTCTTGACAGTTCTGTCTAAGAACACACTTGTCAGAGCAGGTCACTTTTATCTTGTTAAGCTTCTTTCACTTCACAAGCAATCACCAGACATCGCTGAGGCTTGCAAAGGGAAAGCCTGGTTATAAGGACACTCTTTTGAGACACCCAGGACCCCCACACACTTACAGAACTGCTGGATTAGGCCACAGACTAGCAACCAGTTTATCTTGAAGATAGGAGGCATCTCTGACCAAATTCAAGGAGAGAGGCAGAGATGTCAGTCTGGCTTTCCCACCATCAGCATTATTTTTTAATCGCAGAGGTCTTGTGTGTGCATTAGGTGTGGTCTGAAATGCCTACTGTCTTGTCCTCAGCCAGCAGAATGCAAGAAATGGTTAGAAACAGCAAAGATGTGTCTGTCCTATGTGGGCTCAGCAGCAGAAAACCCTTGGGCTTTAAGTCCCTCCAGCACTTGACAGCAGCTGAACCCAGTTTATATGAATCCAATGTGCAGGAGGTCTGGACTAGGACACCTGGAGGATGTGGGTGATAACTCGGTCCCTTTACTGAGGCAGTCTTTGGTCCATGTTTTGTCAGAAAAGCACTTTTTTTCAGTGAACTCACTGGGGCAAGTCACACAAAAACAGGACTTTTTAGGTGTAGATTTCCTTTCAACTCCCTTTGATGATGTCGTTGCAGCCATAAAGCCACTTTAACATATTTGGCTTTCCAATCCATGTGCACAAAACACCAAAAGTGGATAAATAGACTGAGCCCAATGTAGAGGAAAAGGAAATTCAGTCTGAAGAGTAAAAGTGATTTGACTGGGAGAGTCAACTCATCAGAGCTGGGATTAAGGATTTGGTAGTTCCTGGCTGGGGCTCTGGCCTTAGTTTCTTTCTTCCTTTGAACAGGGAAATAAGGGAATGATTAACTGCAGCCTCCTTCAGTCTAGTGACTTTGCATGTGTTTTCCCCTCAGTCAGACATGTCTCCATGTGCAGCTCTGAAGCTCTTTCTTGCTTGAGCACAGTTCTGCAGAATACAATGGCTGGTCAATTCATGAGTGCAGGAGGAAAAGAACACAATTTCTGCTTTCAGCCACAGATTTGACAAGACTGCTTTGCTTTCTGGGTATCTGAGAAATGGCTGGGCCTTCCAGTAGGTCTGACCCAAGCTGGGATGAGCTCTGTAGTCTTGCTGGAATGCATTGGAAGTAATTGGCTAGAGGCTAAGAAACATGAAACAGTGGGGACTGGATGCAGGAGTTCTGCTGGGACCCATGTGGCTCTGGGAAAGGGAAGTTTGCTCTCCAAAAAAAAGAAAAAGAAAAAAAAAAAGAATGCTCCTGCCAAATCTCTCCTTTCAAATTTTTGTTGCAGCTTTGTTGTTGGAGTAGTTCTATCTCTGACGTAAAACANTTGCTCTCCAAAAAAAAGAAAAAAAAAAAAAAAAAAAGAATGCTCCTGCCAAATCTCTCCTTTCAAATTTTTGTTGCAGCTTTGTTGTTGGAGTAGTTCTATCTCTGACGTAAAACAGAACTGAAAACATGGCCAACTGGTGACAGGTTGAAAAGAAAAATAAATAAATAAACCCCACACATGGTGTTCAGCAGCAGCTTTTCTTTCCCTAGGAGAAAAACGTTTAACCAAGTGCTTGTATACATTTTGGCAGCTTGCTGCAGAGTTCTAGAGAGCTGGAGGGTGCTAGCCTCCAGCTGAGGTGACCAGACATAGTCTGGATGGCCACCTCCCTGCGGGACTGCTCTTCTGACTGCAAAGATGAAGAAACTAAACTTTGTTTTACCATTGCAGACATGGACGAATGCAGCTTCTCAGAGTTCCTCTGCCAGCATGAATGTGTGAATGGGCCTGGTTCTTACTACTGTATCTGTCCCTCAGGCTATAACTTGCTTGATGATAACAGAAGCTGCCAAGGTAAGAACATTCCCATGCTGATTAAAACCCGAGGGGACTGAAAAATACCTCCTGTGTCTGGAAAGAGATTTTCAAGAATTGAGATGCTCAGTCTTGGCATTGCACAGTGAAATACTTGTAGGGGCTGATTATGTAATTCTGGTAAGAATGTTATCACATGTATAGTCCCACTGAGGTGAATTGGGGTGTTGGTGTAAGTGAGACTTCACTGACTAGGAAACAGCTACACAGCTCCAATCTGCTGCATGTCTCTCTTTACTTTTCCCATTCTCTATGGTCAGAGAGCTTGAACAGCCAATTTCTTTTCTATTTATGCAGCACTTATCATATGGGATATAAAATGGAATAAATGGAATAAAAATCACCTTAAAAGACGGGCTAGTTATCAAAAGGCCTCTTCTCATAGTACAGGAGTGTTGTGAATTTTGGGGCAATTCCTTAAGATGGAAACCAGTTTGTAAGAGGGGTGTCTTCCACATATTTCCTGGCTTTTCTCTTGTTTCTTGTATTGTAGATATTAATGAATGTGAAAACAGAAACTTCACCTGCACTCCGCAACAAACATGTTTCAATATCCCAGGAGAATATAAATGTTTAGACCCAGTAAGATGTGAGGATCCTTATATTCAGATTAATGAGAAGTGAGTAACATACAGCCACAAAAGCAAATTCTATCTGTGTGAAGCATATCTAGAACAAACCAAATAAGATGCATTGTTACAACACAGCCATGAAGTGTGCCTAGAGAGCTATACATACATGCTGTTGCTGCATTCACCATTGGTAAGCTTTATGAAAATAATAAATTGCAATTCTTTACCAGGTCACCAGGTGGGATATGATATGATATGATGTAATATGATGTGATATGATACTCAGATGTGTGGGAAGTTAGACTGGAAAACCACTTAACAATGAGTAGAGAAAACAGAAAGGTTTGTAATGTAATAAGAGACATTATGTAAATTACTAACTGACTTCATATATGCTGATATGTTTATTAGTATAGTATTTCCTGTAAATATTAACTAGCTTACGTCTGGAAAGTACTTTAAAACATTAGATAATAGTTGTAGCAGGATTCAAGTAGTTTCCTACTGCTTAAAGGTAAAAAGTGCCAAGAAGTCCTCAGACTGGTTTGCCTTGTCCAGAAATTGGGTATGTCTGGATGGGACTGCTAGCACTGTTACTGGCTAAGTTTAGAATTTTTAGAGCAAGCAAAAAAATAAATCCCACACTTCTATAATCTGCCCGTTTCTTTCACATTTTTGTAGGTATTTGCCTGGGGCTCAAAATATTTCAGCTCCAGACAGATCTTTATATATTGCAGCCCACAGTTTTTCATCCATAGTGTTTGCACTAAACCCAGTTACTTGGGATTGCTTGGTAGCCTAACATATATTATAGAAAGGCAAGAGAGGAGGAGTCAGCTTTCCACTATAACTTATTCATGTCTTTGCATTGCTTTCTGAACTAGGGCAACTGAGGAGTGGACATGTTCTGCTCTTCCAGTTTGGGGTTCACCTACCATCAGAGGTGGTAGAGTCTTAAACTGGAATTTGAAAAAACCTCTGTATCTAAATTCCCCAGAACCCAACTATAGAGTCCTCACAGATCAACTTCCACCAGAACTCTAGATCTCTGAGCTCTGTGTTTGGTGGCTTTGGCTTGTGTCTAGATGTGACTGCATTTAATTTGTGGCATATGTCTAGAAGTGGTCAGTGTAAAAGCCAAGTGAATTCCTTGTATCTGTGTTTTCTGTGGAAGGAACTGGGTGTTCGTAATGCCAAGATCCTTTATGTGGGGGACATGCCATATGATCAGTCTGAAATCAGTGTCAGTAGAGGAGGCTATAGAAAAAACAGGCAAAAAGACACAAACTTTTCCAGTAAATTCCCCAACATGGCTTTTATAAAAGGTCATCCTGCCTCACAACTGTTTTAGAATTCTCTGAAGAAATAAGCAGCATGTGCCTAGCATGTCTCACTGTATGTTTTCATGTAGTATATAAAAGATTGTTAAAGAATACAACAATTAAGTGTCACTGTCATTGAAATGATCTAATAATTAAAATTATTTTGGGGATAGTTCTGTTTAAATTACTATCAGAACAAGCAGGTACTGGGTATTCTACACCTACAGAGCTGCTTTAAAGAAAGCATAGATTTTTGAGTCATCTAAGGAGACAAAGGATGCCAAGATATTCTGGCCTAGAAGGCAAGAAAAAGAACTCAAGGATATAGGTAGGCCAGGAGAGCAATACAGAGAATACGAGCGTGTGAGAAAATTCATTGTGTTTCATTGATCCTTTTAGCTGGTTGACAACAGTATTTGTTTATTCATTTATGCTTCTGCAATTGCATGTAAAGAATCAAATATTCCATCAGTCTCTAACCCCTGACAACAATCCTGTCTCTGACAACTAGCCGCTGCATGTGTCCAGCTGAAAATGCCGGTTGCAGAGATCAGCCATTCACCGTCTTGTACAGAGTGATGGATATGGTGTCCGGGCGGTCTGTGCCTTCTGACATTTTTCAGATGCAAGCAACAACTCGCTACCCTGGAGCCTATTACATCTTCCAAATTAAATCAGGGAACGAGGGCAGGGAATTCTACATGAGGGTAAGTCTGGCGCTCACTGAGAGAAAACACGGTGTATCTTCTCATTAGCTGAGTATCCTTCTGGTATCAGAACTCAGTTTTTAATGAGTATTTAGACTTCTAGCATGAGGTGTTTTTACATGCAGACTTGCAGAGCAGTGTGCTCATCAGCTGGGGCTGCTGGCTCTTTCAGGAAGGTAGCCTGATCAAAGCAAACGTGCTTCTTTTGTGAGACATTAGGTTCAGGAAAGTCCAGGGCTGTACCCATGTCTAAGAATTGTTCAGGTCTCCCATGCTCAAGAGAAACTATTGTGCCCAACCTATTTTTATTTGATAGACAGTCCATAGTTGTCACTGAAAAAGTCAGCATTTCTTCTATGTTTTATTAAAGTTTTCACTGGAAATTGAAAAACATTTATTTCAAAAAGTTGACTTTCTGTGTTCTTTGGTTTCATTTGTTATGCATTTTTTTCACTGAGAACACAATCTATGTAGACACTGTTAGAGAAAATGCAACTACATTTTTTTTAAAAATCTGACTGTTCCTCCAAAGACATCTTTGTTAATCAGTCATCTTTACTGCACATTTGACA
>VWZY01004171.1:47645-94134 GCA_013399075.1 Chloroceryle aenea
GGCAGGGCCGGGCAGGGCCGGGCAGGGCAAAGAAGGGAAGAGAAGGGCAAAGAAGGAAAGGGAAAGGAAGGAAAGGGCAAAGAAGAGAAGGGA
This sequence comes from Chloroceryle aenea, assembly GCA_013399075.1. Lineage (NCBI taxonomy): Eukaryota > Metazoa > Chordata > Aves > Coraciiformes > Cerylidae > Chloroceryle > Chloroceryle aenea. The sequence goes on from VWZY01004171.1 coordinate 47,739, forward strand.
AGAAGGGGGAACGCGGGACCCTGGCCTCCCCAGGGCTCCCTGGTGCTGAGGCACCAGGCCCCGCAGCCCAGCCCGAGCAGCCCACACGCCTCCTCCTCACAGCCTTATCGGGCTTCTCTGGTCAGAGATAACACAAGCTCTTGGTTTCATGGTAAACAGGTCCCGCTTTGAGTACATGAGATTCTGCTGGCAAACAAATTGCATTTGGTTTTAACGTCAGAAGCTCTGATTGAATGCTCATAATTCATTGTTCTGGCCAAGTCTTTCAAAGGTCTGCTTTCACTACAGTACAGATTTTTTGACGTGCATTCACATATTTAACGTTCTCTTCAGAGGGTGAAGTTTTGCGATGGTAACATAAACCCTGATCCTGTTGACACAGGAACACCCGTTCTCCAAGCTCTGTTAACATAACCCCTTCTTGATGTTCACAGCTTCAAAGTAGCAGCGTTCTTTACAGCAAAGAAAATAGCTTCTCACAAAAAAAAAGAACAAAAAAAAAAACAAACAAAAAAAACAACCAACAGCAACAACAAAAGAAAAAAAAAAGTGTTATTGCTTGTTTATAACCTGAATCCCTGTTTTCATCTTTTTCCATTTGGCAAATTTCTGTGTTCAATAGCTCCTCTTACGTGCAGGGCTCCCAAAGGCTCTACAAACTGTAGAAGGTGATAGTTCGTACAAAACACTGAAATGGAGCCAAATGCTGAAATGAAATCTCTCCCTCCTGTGAATTGCAGTGGTTTCAAACAATGCAACAGAAAACAGCTATTTTGGCTGCTTGAGGACCACAGCAAGACAACACTTTCCAAAGGCGGTTTTTGAAAATCTCACCTGCTTTCTCTTGTTTTGTGCACAGCAAACAGGACCAATCAGTGCTACTCTGGTGATGACCCGCCCCGTGAAGGGGCCCCGTACTATTCAATTGGACTTGGAAATGATCACTGTTAACACCGTCATCAACTTCAGAGGAAGCTCTGTCATTCGGCTGAGGATATACGTATCACAGTACTCCTTCTAAACCTTGAATCTGTGCCCCGGAAACATTAAAAGGAAAGAGACAGTTCCTCCTCTGCAGAACTCTCTCCTCAGAAGCCAGAACGTATAGCAGCTCGAAACCAAATCAGTATTTCACAGATCCGGTGACCTTTGGCTGTCTGAGGAGGGAGGCCTCTTCATTCACAGTCCCTACCAGGATACAGACATCTGAAGACATATTGTCAACAGATCCCATATGATTCTCTATGTGATCTTGTATTTTAAGGACTCTTTTTTCCATTGTAAACACTTCTAGGGTATGAGGCTATGTTTGAAAGACTGTGAACCTTTGTAGCTCCAAGGCAGCTTAGCAAAAAGCACCAAAGAAACTGAGGAAAAAGCTGGCTTTTGCAATCTTGCCTTTTTTTTTTTTTTCATTATAAATGGAAAGCAAACAAACAAGCAGAAACAGAAACAAAAAGCCACCTGTTGAAACAAAGGATCTCTGAAATGCTAAATTACATTCCCAATTATCTCTGGAATTATGTCAGGCACTTTGTCTCAACTCACCCTGCATTTGTCTTAGTTTCATCTTTTTTGTTCCTTTGACTCTATTTTATAGTTAAAATTCATTGTAAATTCATTCCAAAATACATGTTGTACTATGTAATCTTCTACTTTCTAACAAAGTGACACATGTTTGGGTTCCTTCCTGTATTAAATCTTTCTATATAACAGAATTCAGAGAAATCTATCACTGGATGGTATGCTTCACAATATTTAGGATGTTATCCTTGTTTGCACTCAGGCTCTTTGACACAGGCCTCCACTGCCAGAATAGTGTCCAGGGACTTAAGAGCAGATAGAATCAGACCTTTATTTTTTCCTGTTTTCCTGAGTGTGATAGCTGCAGACAGTTTGTAACAGCTATAAGGCAGTGATGCTAACTCTGTAGTTGAGGCTGCAACTGATCTCCTGTTTGAAGACCACTCGGCTCGGACCCACCCAATTTCCTTCAGAAAAAAATGATTTGTTCTATTCACGTGCAGTCTCTCCTACATCCCTAATGTTGGGGAAAATGAGCTGAAAAGGTCTCGGACCAGTCTTCCCATTTATGACTGTCACAAAGCAGACCCCACTATACCAGTACCCAGACCTCAGATGATGGGATCACATAGTTCCCATAGGCAATGTCTTCTCAGGTATCACTGCTGTAATCAATAGAAAGTTTCTTCTAAAGTCTAATTTGAAGCTCCACTGTTGTAATTTAAATTCATTGGTTTTTAGCCTAATTCCAGTAGAAATAGAGAACAGTTTATCTTCCCCTTTGCAGCAGTCTCTAACATGTCTGAAGACTGTTGTCATGTCTCCAGCCAGACTGTTCTTCTCTAGTCTAAACAAAGCCAATTCTTTTGGTCTTTCCTCATACATCACATTTTCTGGACCTTTGATCATTCCTGTTGCTCTCATCTGGATTCCCTCCAGTTGGTTCACATCTTTCTTGAAGTGCAGTGCCCAAAACTGTGAAAAGTATTCCAGCTGAGGCCTCACAGTGCTAAGCTAAATCTATCTATATGTTTAGGAGTTTGAAATAAAAAATAAAATTCTATAGTTTGGAGGTACAATGTTTACCTTATTGGAGCCACTGGCAGTTTGATCTTTTATTTTAGTAGAGATGAAGGTTCATCAGCTTGGTTCTTTAATTTCCCTTAAGCAAGGACTTCTGCTTTTTCCCCCTGTTTTTTCCTCATTGCCTTATTTTCTCTCCAGCATTGCTAGGGCAAGAAAGATAACCTTTGCTTCATCTTTTTGAGGACTGGAAGTGCTTAATGCTGCTTGGGAAAAAGAGTTTATGAAGATTATTCTGTGAGCAGGATGGAGCAGAGTAGAAGCATTATGCGAGGTCTTTGTTCAAGTGGGGCATTAAATAGGAGAATGCAGACTCAGAAAGTTATCACAACACAGACTGCATGACAGAATTGGAAAATTGACTCTCTTGCTCCTAATAAGCTTTGAGTTAGTCTGGAGTTGGTTTTCCCTAGACACTCTGCTCTTTTTACTTACACTCAACTTGAAAGAAGCCCTGATGCTGGCTAAAAAGAATTAAATCATGAGTTGAGTGTGCTTTAGCAGCTAACAGGTTTAAAGTTTTCTCCATCTACAGCATCCCAGGGTCCTGTGGCTCAGAGCTCTGTACTCAGACTGTCCTTTATTGTAAAAACAAAAAGGCTGGAGCCTGACTCCAGGGTTTACTGGGCCAAGCCGAAGGCAGGAAGCCAATGAGTTTTGTGAGTAGCTGACTTGGAGGAGATAAATGTGGAGGAAATCTGCATGGAAATATCAGAAAAAAGAATGTGTTTCCTGAGTAGTGTATCAAGGTTCACCATATACCACAGTCTTGGAGGAGAAAACAGAGATGCCCAGGAAGGAGGAGTGCTAGTTTATAACCATGGGCCTAAAATGCTTATGTCCCTCACATGATGGAAGTAAGATGTGGGAAACAAGCAGGCTCTGGTGGCCAAGAGACCAGACAAGGGTCAGGCAGGGTATTGCATTACAGACATTAAACCCTTAACATGCTCAAAGCTTTCCCAGTGCCCCTTTTTCCTTTTGTGCCCCTATGTTATGGCTCCTTCATGCCCAGCTGAGGAGTCCCTTCTCCTCCTGCCATCATATCAGCTCCTGGAGAGGAAGAGCACCCTGTTAGACATCAGACAGTTTCTCACTTCTGGGCTGTTCTCCCATGGCCCCCACATACCAACCTGATTTAACCCTAATTTAGAAATGTCAAAACCCAGAGGAATTCCATAACAAAACACTTTGTTAAAACAGTAAAGCTTGAATGCTTGGTTTTAGCAGTGTCCAGAAAATACTCATAAAACAATATTACACTTTCTATATAAACATTCTGCGCCTTAAAAAAAAGTGAAAAGTCTGGAAACAAAGGAATTCAGCCACTTCTAAACCGCCATAACATCTTTCATCACTCACTGTTACTCCAGCCAACTTTAACTTTGCCAAAATATATGCCAATCTCAAAATAATAAATTACTAGCAGTTTATAACATCTAAACTCTCCATTTCCTAGTCGGGGGTCTGCTTCCAATAGACCATCGCAGGCTCGTAGATTACAGCAGTTCTCACAAAAAAAAACCCAAGCCCAAGGACTATGCTTGTCAGGTTTTTACAGCATGAAAGTTAAAAATGCAACCTTGCAACTGCTGTATACATTCATGTTCCCCTTTGAGGCTGAGCCTCCTTAAGAGCAGATGGAATTCCAGGTCTGCTCAGAAAATGATTCTTTGTTTTAACCTATTGCAGAGAGGATTTTCTAACACAGAGAGTTTTACCAGATGGTTAACAGATGATACTCTGGCCAGCACCAGGTCTGGGCACTGACCCTGGTCTGGGTATGTGCGGCTTCTCTTTGGCTCTGCTCTGACGTGCACCTGGCTCAGCATGGCAGAACCATTCAGGGAGAAACACCTCTTGCCCCTCCTGCCTGTCGGCTGTCGTACCTGTTTAAATGAAGGTCCTCAGGAGAAAGGCTGCCTCTCACTTTGTGTGTGTACAGCACCTGTTGCCAGTGCAAAAAATGGAATAAAGGTAAACAAAAGCAGAATGGCAGTCATCTTTTGATACTGATCACAGTGATTGGGAGGAGAATCTGCTCTGATAGATTAACCAAGCGATTCATGCTGGTTGGGTTAGGTGCCAGAGGGAGAAGAATGGCAAGATATACGTGATCCAATGCAGTAGAGCTGAATGGTTCCTACCCTCTGCCTTATTTCACTTTGAGATATTTTTAGAGGACTGACTATTTTGACACAGAGAACATAACGTTATTTCACCTAAAAGTTTTCTGGATCCAGCAGAATCACTTTTCAACTTGTGCTTCTCTGACAGCAATAACTTTATTAAGAATAACTAAGCTTCTTTGAGTACTTGGTCACCCACCATCACCAAGTGTAGTGTCCAGGGCCATTCAGAAAGCACTTTCTCCTTTTCAGGCTGGGGGCCTGTAATCATATTTACCCCTTTTTTTTGGCTCAGCTTTTAGAGGAGTCAACTTCCATTGTCTCATAAATATGGTATCAGCATCAACAGAACTTACATTTTCCTTTTTGTCTGTCTAGAGCAAGCTGAGAAATAGAATCAGTACTGTTTGTGGTCAATGTGTGGCTTATTCACAGAATATGCTGCCAAATATCTTCTGTAGCATGTAGCTGCATTAGAACCCAATGACAATTTAATAATGCAGATGTTAAGAAAGAAAAAAGCAGGGAATCAAATTATGCCCTAACTTTATTCAAGCCTGACAGGCACTATTGATAAAATAAATCTCTATCCTGGATGAACAAACTCCTCAGCTGGTATGAATTTGCATGACTGCTGCACTTTAATAGAGAGATTAAAATTATCCTTAGGATCTTCCCCGTGCATGTGTAAAGCACTGTGCATGTATCTGTACACCAGGAGAATTTACAGAACCTAAAACTAGTTGTAGTAGTGTGGCTCTGCATTTGGAAGTCAGAGTCATAACATGGCACAAGCAAACTGTTTCCTCATCTGACATAAGTGCAGACAAGTGATTTACATCTCTCCCATTTTGTTATTTTAAGTCTTCGAAGCAAATCTGAGTAGCTCAACCGCAAAGCAGGTGCCATACGTGCAAACTGAGGCTTTTGGGGATTCCACAGAAAGCCTGCCCAGAAAGGTGACCTGTGCTGAAGGGTCGGTGCTGCACAGAGTATAATGGCCCAGGTGTATTTGTGCGGAAATGCCTCTGCTCCTGCAGCTGCCTCTTTCCTCACCTCTTGTGGTGCAGAGGGCACCAGATGTTTCTAAGTGTGCACATCAGTGGTGGATATCTCACCTGTTCCAGTTCTTAGTTCAAACTTCAGAGATCCCTCTAGTGCTCTCCACTGGCCAAACTGATCCCCCCGGTGTAACTCAACTAACGTTGGTAGTCACACAAAGGAGAGTTTGGGTACAAGGCAGATACACTTTTACACCAGCAAGTGAATACAGCAAACCTGATGTAGGAAGTGAAGAATGAAGCTGGGTAGCAATGGGATCCTTAGAAAACACTTCAGTAACGAAAAAATTCCTGAAATACTCAAACTCTTTCATTCCCTCCCATATCCCCAAAGTCACTCATTCTCCCTTTTGAGTTTGTCCTGGACAAGTGATCTAATGGTCATGAACTGCAAGCACATGCTGAGTGAGCTGCGCTTCTCCTCTGGCACTACGTAACATTCTTCACTTTGCTTTTTGGCAGTCAGTTGTAGGCTATACAGTTGTAGGCTGTACAGTTGTAGGCTATACAGTTGTAGGCTCTTCTAGGCTCTGACTGACCTCAGCTGCTTTTCTTGTAACCAGGGCAGATCTGTTATTTCGCTGCCCGGTTCCTCTGGAGTTTCACTGGAAACGTAGGCACTGCTGTTGGCCCATCTGCTGCTTTTGTACCCCCTTCCCTCTGCGATGTCATTAGGCACCCTTACAGCAAAGGGTTAGGTCTAAAAGGCTGAAGGGATTGCCCAGACTGCTGGCAGAGTGGCTTCATGAAGAGGATTAAAAAAACCCACAACTCCCCAGTTTTGAAGGCAATAGATGCTCTTTTAGGCCCCGATGAATCACTTTTCTCCTGAAATTGCATCTTATCATGCTGGCTTGATAGTCTCAAGGCTTTTCAAGAAGCCTGATAAGGACATGCTTATGCAATACATCCGTAGGCCTCCACACTTCGGATAAAGTTTTCCCTAGTTTGCAAACAGAGTATTTGGCCCAGTCAGAAAGAGTGCAGTGTGATCACCACTCTGAAGTCAGTGATCGCTAACCACCTTACATCAGGTAGAGATTTAGCCAAGTTTTCATTTAAGTCTTGAATCTCAGTGTCAGTGGTATAAATGTAAGCAGCTTTGTATTATTTTTACAGTAGAGCTGAAAGATTGTTACCAGTAAATAAACAGTAGTATGACTGCAGTATGACTTTTCTCTGTGGGTACATTAAGATATCCCGAGATATCCTTTGACACCTCAGAATTTCCTCTGGTGTTCCAAGCTGTTCACTGATGTGTTTCCACAAATGATTCCTCACCCCTGTTCTTCAAAGACCAACCCAAGCACTTGACTCTACATCTTGTTAAAAGATCAAGCTACATGTGAGCCTTTGCAGAGTCACAGCTCATGCTTGACTCACAGAAATTGTTCCTCTCTAATCTATAAGGGATTATCTTGACTTCCTTGAGATTCTGCAGTGTTCAAAGCAATGCACGTGCACGTGCTCTTCAAGACTGTGATCTTAGTCTGGAGATTGTTCATCAGCAACTCGCTGCACATGTTCTGTATTCAGCATGAGAAATCATAGTTACAAAGGTTAGTTTTGAGAAAATCCTCAAAACATATGGTGTTTCCTGGCTGCCTCCACATGATGCAAACACAATTCAAAAGCACAGCACCAGAGTTCTCCAGCATTCATAAGAAAACACTGTTTTTAAGACACATCTTGGTCAGTAGACTCATTTTGTAGATTATGTGAAATGCAAACAAAGAGGCAGAAGGCCTCCTGAGATTACAAAGATTTGTTATTCAAATCAGTATCCCCAAGAAAGCCTGAATCTAGTTCATCATTTTGAAATATTCCTTTGGACTCTGCCAGCTGATGCCATTCAGGTAGGGGAAGGAGGGAGAAAAACTGGCTGCTTCCAAAACAGAAGCAGCTGCTCTACAGAGATCCCTGGGCTCCTACAGTGATCAGAAACACCTGCCAGTCCAAGTCTGCACCCCAGAACTGTGAGGAAGGCACAAAAATCACAGAGACATGTCCTCAGCTTAAGGACAGGTATCTTCATTGACTTCCGAATGATGTCAAGTGGAGAGTTACTTGATAACGTGTATAGAATTTCTGATGGTGGTTATACATCTACAGAACATTTAAAGTGACAGGACCAAGCTGTTGCCTACCACAGGCATACTACCTGCAGGGAGCTCTAGTGCACCCCTCTGCTATTCCCCAGGGTTGTGCTCACTTAGAATTACCCGCTCCGATTTGGTGTGAAGGAGTGGAATGGCGGCATGCAATAGTGGAATTGACAGCATTCGGTTCACACCAGTGTAAAAGCATTCCAATAGATGAAAAAAAGAGAATTATTGAGGGATAAAATTGCAATTGAAACAGAAAATTAATAAAAAAGGGCTCGATCATTAGTTAACCTTCAGTGCTTTGGTTATGATGTCACTGCTATGGACAAAAATAATCAACCAGAAACCCAGAATATTAGAAAGTTTACCTCCTTAGAAAAATAAGTGCCTGTATAGCCTATACATTGTTCGGGAATGAAGATACCCTATGCAACATCTGGAAAAGGAAGAATTCACTTCTTGACCTCCAGCATCCGTCTCCCACTGGCAGGATTAAGCACAGTTGCTCCTTGCCAGGATACAGACACAGTGGCTGGCTGATGGATAGGCCAAGGAAGGAGCAGGAATGGCCAGAGGCAAGTGAAGGATAGACCAAAGTAATGTCAAGGTACTAAGGAACTCTCTCAGTGTGCAGATCTCTGAGAAAAGTTTCTCTCTTGCTGTACAAAGCATTTTAGCTTTGCTTGGGCCTTTGAAAGATGGAAAGGTGCTAATGGTCACTTCAGTGAAAACAGGAGAGCAGCATTCCTGGGGTTGAATGAAGTGTCAGTTTTCAAAAAGTCAGCTGCCCTGGCCGACCTGTCACCTGATGAGATGCACTGGATGCCAGAAGCCTGTAAGTACAGTTCAAGGTATAGCACCTATAGCACCACTTTATGCCAACAGTTTCTCCTGCAGCCAGTACAGGGGCAGGGGCAGGGACTCACTGCCCAGCTTGATGGATGCTCCACAGAACTTTGCTTAAATAGTCATTTCTCTAACTCTTGCAGACTGCCCAGATTAATAAACACATTATACTTTGTAGTCTTCATTCTTTTCAGAAGAGAAAGACTAAAGTGGATGGTTTCAATGTCTCTCATCCTAACCCTTTAACCATTGTAACCATTATTTCATTTGCAGCAGAAAATGAGCTTTTAATTCTTGTGTTGTTTTACAGCTGGTGAACCATTTCCACTGAGTATGCCAGGAGGGTCTATTTTAAAGCTTTTTCAAAATGTAAAAACCCCAAATTTGCTAACAAAAATGAGAATTGAATTCTAGTTTACTTTTATCATTGCCTGGTTTAGTGGTGCTTATATAAGATCATTGCAGGCACTCCTGCCAGAATCATGTAACTGTTTTGCAAAGCAAGCGGAATGCTGATTAATGATAATGGCACACCTATTAGTCATAACTGCTAGCAACATAGATACAGTGCAGAGAAAACTTAAGACATTCATTCTCAAGAAGCTAATTTTCTTTCACATTTTTTATGTTGTAAACTTGCCCATACTTGGAGGTACATGCTTGTATTTTACCCTCATTTCCTGCTGGGCTTATGCATGATAAAGCTCTAATTAACATTTTTATTAACATTAACTACTTTATCTGTACCAGGAGCTTGACTTATCTGAAGCATTTATTTCCCCTTGTTGCAGGTGGAGTGACGCACTGCACTCGTATATACAAGATAAGTAGCAATATTTTTATTGATAGAAAAGTGATTTGGCCAAGTTTGATAGTAAATGCAGCAGCGGTGTAACAAGATTCGATAGCAAGGTACACTTGATTATTTACTGCATAGAGCAGGGTCAGACAAAGCTGTCAGGGAGACCCTCCCACCGAGTCATCAAGTACATTGCTCAAACCAACCCTTGTCTATTGTATCTCCCCCAAACCCCCTGTGACCAGGTGCATCCATTTTTCACTTGGGTTACCAGAAATAAAGGTCAGGGAGGGAAGGGAGCACCCTGTGAAATACTGCAGCTCCACTGAGGCTGGAGCAAGCAAGTCATTGCTTCCAGTGGTGGGCATGGCTGACTTGCCAGGTTCCCTCAAGCTCCAGCCATGCTTTACCCAGCACGTGTTTGGCAGGTGTATGGGAGGGTGTACAGGTTGCATGCTGCAGCTCTGGAGGCACTTCTGGAGGATTCCAGGAGATGAGCTCTCCTCCCAGCCTGACATGGTACCACCTTCCACACCCAGTTGCCCTGGGTCTTGAAGGTACAATGTGGACTGGGGAAGGCAGGGGTTTATGCATTGAACATGAGGTTATGGGCAGAATTGGGCTGAGATCTGCAGAAGAAACTTGTCTCCTTAACAAATAGTGCTAATATAAGATAATTTAGACTAAACTGGTTTCCTCATTCATAAGTCATTAACTAGCAACTAGCTGTCACACCCACCTGCACTACATAGCTTGTGACTTTACTACAAGAAAGGCTTTTCCACCCACACCCCACTAAATGACCCATGCCTAATGGGGTTTGGCTGTTCATTGGTTGGGTTTGTGTTTTGCAGGTGGAATGTTCTTATTTCAGCAAATTGCAAGGGCAGCCAAGCCTGGCTTGGGATTGCTTTGTGGGAAATGAATGAATTTATGTCACGCTGTTGCTCGCTCTCTCACATTCTCATCACTCAACTCCCTGCAGAAGTGAGGTAGGTAATACGCCATTCACTGGCCTTGTGGTGATTTACAGGCTACTCAGCAAGCCGATAAAGATCTTCATAGGTCTTTTGAACTCAAGGAACTGCCACTGCTCACTTGCAGCATCACGAGGACACGTCACCTTCCTCCACTATGCTGCAAATTCATTAGTTCTGAATCACACACTCAAGAAAAATCATGGTGAAACAGGCACACATGCAAAGCGAAAGAGGAGAGGCCAAGAACAGGAATGGTAGGCTGCAGAAATCCAGGAGAAGCAAACAACTTGCTAGAACTCTCTGTTCAATGAGAGGTCTGTGGATAAGGCAACAGTATGTCCAGAGCTCTCAAGTGTGGACAGAAGAAGGCTGCACTTTTTCTTCTGTCAGTGCTGTCCGGTCAGCTGGTAAAGGACCTTGTGCTGCTGGAGAGCTGGGGTTTGGCTGGGCTGCAAAGCTGATATCCTGCAGGGATTTAACCTCACTGCACTTCCTTAAGGGTGAGCTATGAATTCTATTTCCTTGAGAAGTTTCACGGGCTGTATTCTGTGTACCAGAAGTCCTGCCCTCTTCTCCCCTCTTTGTTTTTGGTGGCACCAGTTACTCCCTGGGCCTGCAGGTGCTGCTGAATGCTGTTAAAGTGTCCTCAGTGTCAGGCTGCACACAGCCACATCGGCAATGGAAAAAAGGAGCCCTACATGGTTTTTCCAGGAAGCTGGATGGCAGCTCTGTCTCAAACAGCTGAACATTTTCTCACACCAGCAACTAATTAGTACAGCATGCATGACCTCAGCTCTTTCACACTGATGCAAGGGTTCATAGCCTGTGCCACTGTTTGTAAGGACCATCCTGAAAGGCTGATTGCTTATCATTACCAACACTTCTGCATTTCCAGGTGTTCTTTCCAACCTGTGTTATTTCTCCTTTCCTAGGCTCTTGCACAATTCAGTCACCATAGCATTACAGAATGGGCACCAAGGTGCCTTAAAATGCAGTATTGAAACACAGTCTTTGTCTGTCTGCTAATGAAAGTCATTGTCACTGGTGGGAACATCACATTAGTTTAAGTGAGGGAGCAGGCAGAACATTGGCTGAGGGATGTTTGGTTAGGTTTTCTAAGATCTTGAAGAGCTAGTTCAATAAATCCTTGCTTGCTTGAATGAGTGCACCTTCCATCTCCCACCACATTTTTCATTGTGTCATTTGGATACAAATGCATGTGGTTTTAATGTGAAGTTAATCCCTGAGCTGCAGTGAAATGATTAACCCTTCACCCTTGAATTCCTTGCTACCATATGATCTAGTTTTTATGGACCTCAGTTACAGCATTAGTGACAGCTGAAAATACTTGAGGCGAGTGGATATTTGCTCACCATGGAAGGCCTTAGTCATACATATAGAAACCTTTCAGGCCTGGGAAGCACAGGCAAATAACATGGTAAAGCTATTGTGCCCTGCAAACAAATTACTACTGCTGACTCAGAATTTTTTGTGATAATCTATCAAGAAAACGCTGTCGAGAACACATATCCTGCAGCTTGCAGCTCTTAAACTTTCTGTTAAAACTCAGGTTTGTGACACCCACGCCATTCGGCTCGTGTACGATCAAGTTGTACCACGATGGTAACCTACTTCAGTCTGTCCAGTGGAGAGGTCTCTACAGAGCTGTCTGTTCTCTCTTCTCTGGATATTTATGTGTACACCTCTGCCTTGGAGTGAGAGTGCACCCTTATTCCTGCCCTAAAATCCCTACTGATATTGTCAAGGGCTGTGACCACAGTTTACTCGCCAGTGATTCTGGGTGCACTGGTGAGGAGCAGCCAGTTCTGGAAGAGTGGGCAGGAGGTTGGCTTTGCCTTACTTTTTGTACCCTAGGAGTGCTGTATATTGGTGTGTTTGCCTGGGAACAGGGCCAAATACCCTGCAGCTGGATTAGAGAGTTAAAGTTAGGGTCAAGTGGGCTGGTAACCTCTGTTTCTAGTTATTTCTTTAAGTACCAAGCCAGACTGGCCTGTTTTGCCTCCTCGTCTTTCCCTGAGGGATGTGCCCAAAATCCATCCTGAAAGTCAGTGTGTGCTCTTGTTCTTAACTGAGCAATTTTAGGTGGAAGAGCAGCATTCTAGCTTCTGGCCTCCATAGATGTCCTTCCCAGCTCTCTCATTTCCACAGGGCCAGCAGGCTTTAAAGTGCAGTGATTTCTGGGATGGCTTTTTGCCCTTGCCCTCTTTAAGCAAGGTAAATGAAGTTTGCTTTTACCTATAAGTAGAAGAAGAAAAAAAAGTTGTGCAACTGGAAACAATAAATTATTTTTGTGCTTCACAAGCTGGGCCTGTTTCTTGGCTTTCAGGAAGGCCCTTTTGTGTGTTGCCCTTGTGCTGTGCACGGGTGACACCTGCCTGGCCCCTGCATCCTGGGGAGGGGAACATCTGCTTGTCTCAGGCTGGCAGATGTCTTTCATCGGGAGAGAGGCCAGCTCTGAGGCCCTGAGTGCACCACGGTGTGAAAACACAGGGCAGGGCAGCAGCACCTGTCACAGAGGTCCAAAAAAGGGAGGGCTGGGCAGGCATTTTGACATCTCCTGTCCCTGTGTTGGCTGCCTGCTCTGCCTCTTGCTTAGGCAGACAGGTACCCAAGCCCTGAAGAGATGGGGGAGGACCTGGAGAACTGCCTCTCATCACCTCTTCTGTGTTGAAAGAGGCATTTCTGGGCAGTGTCACAGGCATGTGGGATGTGAACAGTGTATGGAGAGACACCCAAGGAGGCGGCACCATCCCATACCAGTGGGAGAGCACCTGCTGGGTAGAGTGGGCTTCACAAAGAGCCCAAAGGACCATCCTATGGGTATAGGGAAAGTCCTGCTCCTGTCCCATTTTAACTACTCTGCGTAAGAGAGGGGAGAGAAGGATAAACTGGCCTCCAGCTTCCCACAGCCCTGTCGTCCTCCTGTCCCCAGCCTGTCCTCAGCCCTATGGAGGTGCCTGATGCCTGGGGCTGGGTCTGTCCATCTGCCCTCCTCTCTGGCTGGGGGTGCATAGGGGTGTCCTGGCTTCCCTCTCAGCCCTTGGCGTCCCCACCTACCAAGGCTCCCTGCCAACTCCCTCCTCAGTCCCTCCACAGAGCAGGGGCAGAGTGAAAATACAGATGTGCGTTCAAGCAGTTGCCTGCATTTGGACCTCTCTTTCCATCACATTTCTAACTGCAGGGCTTAAATGCCACAGATTTTCATCACTAGCTAGTCACAGCAATCATTCCTTGATGTGTCTTTGAATTGGATGGACTAAAATAGTTCTGTGAGATCTATTATGTCTCTGGCTTGTAAAATATAATAATTTCTTACTAGGTTACACTAATATTTCATAATTCATTCTTAATATTATTCTTCAATAAAGCTCTGCGCAAACAATCTATCCCACAGGAGGGGGAACCTCTGCCAGGCTCCAGATGTCAAACACATTTGCTTCAAATACAGGAGTTCATGACCTCTTATGTTTGTTAATGTGACGCCATGGAAATTATTTATAATAAATAAGCGTATTTCAGAGTCAGGTGCTCCATGGGGCCTTTTTCAGTGATACAACAGCCTTTCCTGAAACAGGTCTTTCCTGTTTTGTTTTGGTTTTTTCCCCCTAACAATGAAGGTTCGGGAACAATTTGAAACCCTGTTATTGAACTGAATCCAAATACTGCACTGAAAGGTAGAGAGGAAGTCAAAGATATGTCAGATTTCAAACCTTTCCTGAAATCAGCAACAGATCAGGTTCTTCCTTTCTCTTCTGTCCTTTACCCTGAAAATGCAGTTTTCAAGCAGCAGACTGTATGTATCCAGACAAATACTAAATATATTGCTTTAAAGCACTGAAAATTGGAAACTTCTGGAATTGTTTGGATCCAAATGACAGCTTTGATATGCCCAGTGATTTTTGCAGGTAGCACACTCATTTTAAAGATGGGGTAGTGCTGTCTACCCACAGTCTTGCAGGTATGAATTCTAGAAAATATCCAAAGGTGTTAGGATGTTGATAACAATCTTAGTATCTTTTATTTAGTGGGTGTGATAATGTCCTCCTGTACCTGTGCCAGGAATAAGAGCAGCTGAGTCTTAATGAAGCCAAGCCAGAAAAAGATGCAATTAGAAAACTGGAAGAAGCATGCCTTGGCGTGGGTGTTTAAATGAACATGAAGGTTGATAATGCCTCCTGAGTTTACTGGACTTGTCATCTTGGATTCCTAGACAGTTTATAATGCCCGCTGAGGAGGAAACCAAACCATTTGCTCCTGCATAAATATGCACCCACAGTCACTCTTGTTTGTCACTCCAAGCTGAAGCTGATGGCCTGAAGACTCCAGTCCAGGCCAGCACAGCAGCCCAATGCCTCAGAGATTATCCACCCAGACACCTCACCTTGCCTTGGGCTAGTTTGGAGCTGGCAGCCGTTTGTGAGGATGAAGCCTGCTATGTAGCTCAGAAGCAATTGCTGCAGCCTGCACAGACGTGGGCCTGGCAGTGGAGAGACAGGACCAAAGTGTTCTGGTGCACAAAGGATGAGCCTTCCTTGCATTTATTATCAGAATGCATTAATGATATGTTGCGTACAAAGAAAATTGGCCTTATAGCATAAGGCAAGACATAACAAGCCAGCAAATCTATTTTCAAGTTCACTGTACATCAAATCTAAAGGAGATAAAGAGAGGGTCTAATTTCAACAACAAAGTATCTTCATCCAGTTGCTCCTCTAGGTATCCCAGCAACATTTTTAAAAAGATAGTGGACATTGTGCAATAAAGCTGTTCTGCAGTGCTGTGGGAGGAGGCAGCTGGCTGCAGTTTCAGATGGTGGGCAGAATTACAACGGGCTATGTCAGGAAAGCGTGACGTTAAACGTGCATTTGAAAAAAAGACAAAAACAAAGAATAATAGGCACGGACTGAATTATAGCAGCTTTCTATAATGAAGTGTGTGGACCCCACCCAGCATCTGTGGCAGAGGAGGGAAAACCCAAAGGTTATGATGGGAATGGAAAAAGCCAGGCTCCAGCTGAGAGTAGGACAGGGAGGATGAGGAAATAGTTTCATGTTTCTCCCAGCAAAACCTCGGGGGATAAAGATTACTGCTGCAGAAACTTTAATGGTAGTAAAAGCCTTTGGCTGCAGAAGTTGTTTATAACAAAGGTGTATTAACCACTTAAGAGACTTCAGCTGAAAGGGACTCTGCTATTTCACTGTAACCTAAGTTGCAAAATCCTTCTTTTCCTCTCAAAAAGCATCTGCACCATAAAACTTAATTTAGTGGCTGCACATGGAGTTTGGCTGTATGATGTATGCTTGTGTGAGGGACTTGTCCTGATAATGCCCTGTTTTCAGGTGCCGACAGCTGAGCTTATCACTTGGCTATTGCAGTATACACTAGATTTTAACTCTGATCACAAGTATATCACTTCATGTTAGCTTCCGAAACAAAGATATTTCACAAGCAGTAGTGTTAGATGCTTGCTTGCTCTGAAGGAGTCTCAGCCGAGCTGGGGAAGCTATTTGAAATCATCAATTGCTTAATTGCATTTAATCTTCTGCAAACTAGTCAAGAACTACTAAGCAGTGATGCTTTTCACTTGCTTGAAAGATTTCAGTGTGCAAATATGACCCAGCCTCCATCAGCATTCCCACTTCAAACCTCATTTACTGGATTATTTGCACAAAGTGAAGAAAAAAGGGGTTTAGCATCTTTGAAAGCTTTTGCAGATATAATTACTCAAGAATATTTGTGTCAGTATTTATACAGGGTTTGGGGTTTTTTGACTGTCTCAGGTCTACTTCCTAAAGGCTTGAGACACAAAGATGATAGATATGCACTCCTGCTTGTAGCTACTTTCTACAGTCTTCTCTTCTGGCTACTCCTCTTTCACCAAGAAAAACACTGGGAAGTTGTAATCCAATAGCATAAACAGCCTCAGCAAGAAGTGAAAAAGCATGCTGTGCAGAGGTTCAAAACAGATGAGACAGGCCTCGCTGGGGAATACCAGAGGTGAAGCATAGCCCAGACTAATAAATTCTCCGTGGTTGACTCTGCATGGGTTTGCTCAAGCGCCTCAGCTCTGCATTTCTGGAGCTGAGAGTGCCCTGGTTTGGCACAGCCAGCCAAAATCAGACCAATTTATTAGCTTGGTCTTAGTACCAGGGGTGCCCCAGGTGGAGGCAAGAGCAGACACAGAGCACCAGAACTACTGAGAACAAGTAGTTGCAATGACAGTCTGGGATGGACACGGAGCAGAGGGGAGCCAAGAGCAGCCATCAGTGAGGCATGGGAACCTAAGTAGGTTTCTCAAGTAAGGTTTAGTTACGGAAAGATTAGCAAGTGCTAAAGCAGAGCACAGGGCACTCTCCATGCTGCCAGGAGGCTGGCAAGGAAGGAAAATTGTATTTGCAGCTGACAGAGGGGTCTAGGGAGCAAAGAACAGAGGTGACTTGGTTTCATTGCTGATCTTCAGACTAGGTTTGTTTGGGACCAAAATCTTCTAAGGGACAGAGGAGATTTGTTTCCCATCCCAGCTAAAAAAACCCAGCCCAGTGATGTTCTCCCCTGTCCATAAGACATTGGGTCAGCCATATTCCTCACCACAAACAGCTGAATTTTGTGCTTATTGAAACAAAATTCCCAATTTTCAAGCAGCTGAAAGCAGAATGGAAGGTGTGTCCTAAATCATCAAAAGAGCCCCAGGGGTGTGAGAAAAGGTCCCCTCAAATTTACAGACACAACCTTGCCTTGAAAAAGAAGGAAGATAAGTCTTGCAAATTGTTTTTTTCCTTTAACTGCCTTGTCAAAAGTACCCTTTTTGAAATGTCATTTCCTTCACTGGAGACACAGTATGCAGTCCCAAAGGCTGGCTGCTACTGCACTGCTGACTGCAGCAGCTGGAGAGCTGCTCAAGCAGGACTGGAAGTCACTTAAGAGCTTGGAAAACCCTTGAGCATGAAAATGCTGATGTAACCTGATAGTGACAAGCTGTATACAGGGACCTTATCGGTAGTTAAACAACACACTGCTATGAGCACTGAAAATGAAGCTGTTTGATCACATAGATTCAATCCGTGAGATGCCTTGAATGTGTACTTAATGTGCACCTCAGGAGGACTCGGATAACTTTGGAAGCATACCAGGTTTCTGGTATTTCTTTAAAACAGTGACCACACATAATCTCCTGAGCTCCATTAACAAGAATCAGAGCCACTCTGCTATGTAATACCCCAGCACTGTGTGACGGGCTCTGCACGGAGATGAACAGAGATGCTTTGTTAGCTCCATTATTATGAGTTTGTGCTTTTGGCAAAGGGTCTCCCCTTACAGTGGCTCTGGAGCTTGTGGTAGCTGTGTTGCACTGCATGATGACAGGCATGAAATTCTTCGTTAGCAGCAGGTCTGTGGTTGCTATTAGATATAAAATAAAAGAAAAATGATCATAGAAAAACTACAGTCTGGGTGGATGGGGAATCTACCAAAGGCTGCAATTCAAGAGCTATTTAGGGTGACTGTGCAAACAATCAGTGACTGGAAATTTTAATGCTCTTAAGGTGTAAACAGCATTTCCTTGAGGAAATACTCTCTCTTTCCTAGTAATGCAGCCCCACTTCTCACTCGTAATCGCCTCCTGGGGTGTTTTGTCACTTCTAGTTCTTTATCAGAAACTGAAACGGAGGGGAGGGAGAGTGATGAGGAAAAGAGACCACTTTGAGCATCGCAAAACTTTAGCTTCCTGCAAGGAAATTTCTGAACCAGCATTTCCTGCTGAAATTTCTGAAACAATCCACCAGGTGTGATCTGTAAATTATCCCGCAGTCTCTAAATCCTGTGGCAGGGGCTTTCTCTCACATGAAGTGTAACTTGACAGGGATCCATATTCTGGCTGGATATGCCATTTACTAAGAACATAACAAAAAATGAAAATTTCACTTTTCGTCTCTAAAATGTAGTCCTTGTTTTGCTTCTGGCAAAGCGAGGAGCACCTTTGACACCGACTTTGCCGGTGTAACGGTCCTGCGAGTGACAAGGAAAGGTTGTCAGACCGTATTTGGAAATAAATCTACCCTCGTGAGGAGCTTTGGTGAGTCCCAAGTCAACGGGGAAAGCCCCTCTCCGCGGCAGGGCTGGGTGAGCAAGCGCTGTGGGAGTGCACCTGAGGGGCCGTGCGGGGGCGAGTCTGGCAGGGCCTGCTTGGGAAAAGCAGGCGGAGAGGCCTGGGCGGGAAAGGCAGCGAGCGGCCGGGCAGCAGCNACGTCAGGCTGGGCTTCATAGCGCCAGCAGAACCATTTGATTGCCGATTTCGGCAGCCTCTGCAAGTCGTGGCACACCCCACTATGGCAACATGGGCCGCACGAGAGAGAAAGTGGGAGCAAAAATAGCCGAGAAAGTTGACTTTTGTTGGGCTGTCTTGCTGAAGTGACTCTTCAGATACCTCACTGCTGGGGTTGAATAGAACTGCCTTGTGTGTTGATACTGAAAAGTATTTAAGTGTGAAGATACAGTACTACTTATGCAATTTGTAAATGATTGTTTTTTCACTGTGCATATAAGGCTTCTGAGAAATACAAACTAATGACCTTTTTTACAAACACTGATGTATTTCACCTGATGCATACTGATGGATATACTGAATGGGACAGTGTGGTTTCAAAGTCTGAATTCTTTAGGGAGGTCAGCATATTGATCTACATGTTTTCTAAGTCGGCTAGAACTTGACAGGCTAATTCAACTTGGAGAACATGAATTGCAAAAGGCATCATTACTGGGCAGCTTGTGTTACAGAGGATGCCACACACCTGTAGTGCCTTGCCGCCATGCTACGGCATTGGGTGGGCATCAGAGTGAAGACCTTTTGATGCTTGGGGTTGGTTTGTCTATGTTTTGTAATTTGACAGTGCACTTCCATATTTTGGTTTGGGACTCTATTTTCTGTCAAGTAACAGACCTTGAGAACTGGAGGCAGGTAGAAAAATGGAGCTGGAACTACTACAGAATTAAATCTTCAAATAAATTGGGTCTGAGATTAAATTGTATTTAAACCAGTTTCAACCTGGCATTGCTGTTAGAAAATGTCCTTGTAAAATCCCAAGATTTTGTGTGGATTTGCATCTAAGCATTATCATAGGCAAGAAATAACTAATTAGATCACCTCTCCAGGAACATTTCAGGTCATTAGAGATACAGTTTAGCCAAAACTCAGAAGGAAGTTTCGAGTATAGCTTTCCTTCTGTACTGGATGAAATTAGCATCAGGAAATACATTATATTTACTGAAGTCATAACCTGCTGTATCCAAGAGCACTGCCAAAGCAGCAGTTGTGATTGTAAGCAGCTTCAAACTGTCTTGTTCAAAAGCCACAGTGTACTTTTTTTTAATGCATACCATGCATCTGGATTCCTGAGTGGTTCAGATCACTCTGGTTATTAAAAAGCAATCTGAAATAAGTATCATCTGAAGTTAAGCTGGTCTTGTAACTTTCCTTTGATGTGGAAACGTGCCCAGTGTCTCATGTGATTCATTTCTCCAGATAAAGAACAGAAAGGTCGGTATCACAGCCTTTCCTACAATGTACACTTCCAATCAGTGCCATTGTAATTATGCAGGAAGAGAAACAGCTCTCAAGGGACATATGCTGGGCCATAGCTGTCAGGTGTTTGGACCTCTATGATTCTGTGGGCACCTGCTTCTCAGAGGTAGATCTTCATAGTCCTAACCCTTGATCTCTGAGCTTTGCAAGCTCAGGTTTTTCCTAGTAATGTTCACACTGAATGTATAGAGGTCTGCTACTTGATGAGCCTTCAGTTTTGAGAGTGTTGATTAGTTAGGTGCCCAAGCTGTCTAGGGATCCAGAAGCAAAGTGTTCCTTGACAAGTTGCTCTTGGAGAGCTCAGGTGTCTTCAGATTACATATGGTTAGTTAGGACCATTTAAAAAATGTGAAAGGGAGTATGTTGCCATGCTATTTATTTATTTATTTTTTGCTTATTATTCTTTCTAGGCTTTGTCTAGAGCTGTAACACCGATGAGAAGAGCCAAGTTCTGAATTTGCATCTTTCATTTCTGAAGACTGCTAGAATAACAGAATGGTAGGGATTGGAAGGGACCTCTGGAGATCATCTAGTCCAACCCCCTGCCAAGGCAGGTTCACCTAGAGCAGGTGGCACAGGATCGTGTCCAGGTAGGTTTTGAAAGTCTCCAGAGAAAAAGATTCCACAGCTTCTCTGAGCAGCCTGTTCCAGGATCCATCACACTCACAGCAAAGAAGTTTTTCCTCATGTTCAGGTGGAACTTCCTGTGTTATGGTTTGTGCCCCTTGCCCCTTGTCCTATCACTGGGTGCCACTGAAAAGAGTCTGTCCCCATCCTCTTGACACCCACCCTTCAGATATTTATAAACAGCCTCCCAGCCTTCTCCAGAACATCCCATGTCCCTCAGCCTTTCCTTGTACGAGAGATGTTTCAGTCGCTCAATCATCTTTGTACCCCTCTGTTGGACTCTCTGTCCAGTAGTTCCCTGTCTGTCCAGTAGTTCCCTGATCCATAAACATGTGTGTTGTTATGGGCTGCTGGTCTCTTGACTCCTACTTGTGAAACTGTTTCACCTTGCTTTCAGTAGAGAAAAATTCATTAGGTGAGCTGTGATCAATGACTTGCTGCCTAGGGCATGACTCCAGGAGTGGGGGAATTTGATTTTTAGTTCTTTTTCCAGCTGTGTATTAAATGTTAAAAATATATTTGCAGAATACATGTGGTTAAACAATATTGAATGTCAAGAAAAATGTATTTATTATTAAAGTGTTCCTTGTTTCTTGCAAATATTTATAAAAATCACACCTACTAAAAATGCTGCACCCAAAGGGTATGTTGGACTCCTGTGGAGTCCCATCAATCCCATTGCCTTTCCCTCCACTTAATTGAGGTGGTTGATCCCCAGGTGATTAAGTCCTCTTTCTTCTTACCTCACGGAAAGAGTGCATGTGGGCAGGATCGTTCAGTCAGTTGTATGTCCTAGCTATTACTTTACAGTGTTGGTTTCTCCAAGCTCAGATTCCTTTGTCCTAATCATTAGGCTCAGTCATTTTACTTGTTTGTTCTGTCACTGGTGTTTTCTGTCAGCTGGTTTGATTTTTGCCCAGCCTCTGTTCATTGTACAGAGGTGTTTTAGTTCCAGATGTGTTACTCTAAATGCACACCCCAGGGTTGGGGATTGGTTCTGCTAAAGCAGTCCTGCTCTGGCCCCTTGTTTTCTCCACTGCACATTCTGACCCCACTTTATGCAGTCAACCACAGGAGGAGCTGAAAGACTACTTTTTTTAAAAAACCCCTTTGTTTATTTTGGTGGTTTAGTTTTGCATCTAATCAGTGAGCTGGCCAACTCATCCTGCAGCTGCAGGTTTACTAGATCCAACAGAAATAGTTGTTGGCAAGGGGAAGGCAAACTGCCCCTCGAGTAGCAGCCAGCCCATTAGGCAAGTTCAGGACAGGCGGGTGCAGCCCCGGTGTGTGGGGGACAGAGCCAGAGGACCTTCCTCAGACAGGCAGCCTCCACTAGGAAGCCAGGCTTTGGCAAGCTTACACCTGCTGTCTTCCTGTGAACCCTACTCACTTCGGCTTATAGCAGAAGTATCCTTTGACTTCAGTGGAAACATTATTGAACTTGTTTGTTTGATTAAAATGCTATTTATTTAATTCAAATGAATTTTGTGTGATGCATACCCTGCCTGACTTATTGCTCCCCTCTTTTGGACTCTTGTTTCATTTCCTAAAGGAATTACTTTCTTCACTCTGAATGCAATCTCCCAAGACACCTTAAATCTGATAAATACTCTCTCTGGTCTGAGGAGGACAACACCCAATCTGTCAGCAAGCAGTTTAAGATCTCATCTCTTTAAAGTGAAAGGCAAAGCAGGCTTTGACTTTAAGTAGTGCAGGCTGAGTTTGGGTTAAGCCGTGTTGTATTCTGGTTAGTAATGCTACTCAGGCTCCATCAGAAAGATTGCTTAGACAGAGAAAAATTGTGTTGATAACCTATTGCAGCTGGGATGAATCTCCATCGCTGAACTGAGGAGCCTTATGTGGGAAGGAGTTCAAATCCTGGGTTTGGTCTGAGCTCATTGTGTTGCATCATATCTCTTCTTTGCGTTAATACATCAAACCCTGCAGAATTAGTGAGGACACTTCTCCTCAGCTTAGCATGAGTGTTTGTTTGCCTGTCATCGCAGCTGAAGTTTAGTTTAATCCACTGCCAAAAATAAATTATGTCAGGAATCAGATGCTTATCTTCCTTGTAAATTGTACGCTGGTGATTTTGTTTTGAAGCTTTGTTTCTCAGTGATCTAGCAGCCAGATATAAAATGGAGAGAATAGATAATTGGGCCCGAAACAAAGGCCTTTGGTGTTTGGGGTATTCTTATGGTCATTGCAGTGAGCTTTGGGTCTGGTCCGAAAAGCAAGTTCTGGAGATGCTGCTTTGGCAAACCAGCTTTGAAGTCCAAAGCAGCTGTCTAAAATGACTGTGACCCAGTGGTCTCAAAACCTGTTAGGCACTTAAATTATTTTGGCACCTATGCTTTGGAGCTTGGAACCTGGATGTCCTGGGCACTGGGCAAGGCCGAGGGTGATATGTTGGGTTAATGTCCATTCGTAGCACCTCAGCTTTGTCTGAAGCATGGAGAGCTAGACGGCTGCTTGGCTTTTGTGGAACAGCCTCATCACCAGAGCTGTGGGTGGGTCCCTTCCACCTGTAGGAATGCAACACCTCGCTCCCACAGAGCCCTCATGCCTCCAGGCCGAGGGCATGGATGTGGCCTTGTCCACCCTGGTTGTTAAAGATGGGCCAGCATGTACAGAGTCAGGTGGTTCCTGTAGGCAGAAGATGGTCCAGCCCTTGACCAGGGCTTGGCAGGGGCTGGAGCAGGCAGAGTAAGGTTTCCGGTCTGCTTTGCAGAATGGGATTATTGGAAAGTCTGACAGTCTCCCATTCAGGTTCTCTGTCTGCTCAGCAGTGACCACAGTAGCTAAAAGATTGCCTCCATGAAACCTTGACTAACCACAGGATCACCCTGGCTTTCATTCACTTCAGTGGTACCTGTAGTTCTAGATCTAGTTTCACCAGTGTGTGAAATCACGGGTCAAAAGTCTCTTGTTAAAGAGCATTGATTTAGACTCAGCAGGATGGAAAACCCCCATACCTTCATGGTGTAGCTATTGATCACTCTGTTGTCAAGTAAATCTGTCCCGAGGGTAAAATGGGAATGGTAAATTCATGCTGCCAACTTCTGTTCTCATGACCTCTGTCTTCTCAGAAGGGAGCAGAGCCCCACCACCAATGCCTCATAGTTGTAGCAGCATGTGGCCAAAAATAATTGGAATGTTAGATGCTCCCACAAAATTTAGACAGTTCTGATTTTTTTTCTGGTTTCTCCCAATATCTATGCAAAATTCTTGAAAATTGCTTCTTTTATCAGTGCTTGGTTACCACTCATCTGCCTGGGCAGCTGCCAGTGACTCCAGCCAGTACAGCTCTCTGAGAGGCACTGCTGGGGCTGTTAAAAGTGGTTGTGGGCCTCTTGTCTGCGTGGATTTAAAGCAAAAAACTAACAAATAGTTGTACCTTGTAAAGATGGGATCCTCCTGGACTTTTATTTGAAAGTGTGTTTAGGAGTTTAGTGCATGTACCCTGCAGAGCCATACTCTCATCTGGTTTGGATTTGAATTAATTAAGCAGTTCCCATTTCCTGTTCCTGAGTAATTAATTTAATCTGTTTTCATATATAAGATGTTCTGCAGTCACCTATATCCTTTCTTAATCTCGGCCCCAGTCTTTTGGGCTTGACTTATACAACATACATATCCTTCCTCTCACCACAGTGCTGTAACTGGTTATAGAGTGTGGAGCAGAACTGCTGAACAGGGAATCCTCACCCTGTGGAAACTCCACAGTGTGAAGTGTTTTGGGTTTTTTTCTTTCATCATGAAACAGAATAATGATCATATGTAAAATAACAATTAAATAATTAATGTAAAATGATAAAAAACTGCTCTACCTGAATGAAAGCAGTAGATGTGTGTGTACATGTATATGTATATATATTCCATCTTGATTCTTACAGGCCAGCAGGGTTCCTTTAAAAATAGTTGTAATGGTAATGAATTGTGTATTCCCATGCAAAACTGTTTGCATTTTCTTCTTCTTTTTTTTTTATATATATATATAGGAGGAGCTATTTTTCACTAACTCTCTGGATATTATCTGCATATGGATGTGTTTTCTGTGTGGCTCTGTCCTTGGCAGAGGCTGTGGAGCCCAGGATGCCATTCAGTGCTCTCTTTAAGGGTTGAATGGAGCTGGTTTCTAAAGGCCACCTTTTCCAAGCTAGACACGTTTAGCCATGTCAGGGAACTCCACTGCACAGGCTGATGCTCTTGCCTAAGGAACCTTGTTCTTGGCTGTTCTGTTGAAAAATGCATCCAGATGTTTCCAGTTCTCTTTGGTATCAGGGCTATAGAGGGACTGCTGACAGTTCTATTTTTGTGGCTTCCTGGCATTGTTACAGAAGGAGAAAATATTGGATTAAACCCTGACACAGAATACATAAAGAAAGTCTTCAGTTTTAACTTAGATTATAAAGTAACCATTGGTGATTGTCATGATTTTTTCCTAAGCTGCTTAGAGCAAAGGACTTATCTTATGTTGAATTCTTTCCATGTTCTCATCAAAAGCCAAGTTCATTTTACAGAGTTTTCAGTCTCTTAAGTTTTCTTTTCTGGTGTCCTGACTTCAACTCTTGCTTTGCTGTTTTCCATCTGGGTCCAAAATGATCTGCAGTCCAACATAATGGATTTATGCTTTCGTGTTTACTGCCCCAATACATACCATATTGTACATCCTTGGCCAAGTCAGTGAATTTATCTGCAGTCCCCAGGAACAGTGTTGTCAGTTCAGTAACTGGATGAATTGGTTATTTGCCTAATGCAATCTCTATCAACTTTTACAGCCAGAGCATAGGGGATTCAGCGTAGTAAAATCCCAGGTTTTAAGCTTTGTTAAGGGATAGATTTATAACGTTCCCTTCTTAATTCAAATATAAATCTTGCATGAGAAAAATTGGCTCAGATCTATGAAAATTGTTCTTTTGGCCCTTGTAAATGATATTATTAATCTTCTGCATACTGGGCCAGGCTTGGATTAAGTCTGCATTGAAGGGCTGCAGGTGCAAGGCTGTAACACTAAGCCAGAGTCAGGGTGTCCCTGGGGGCCATGTCAGAAGGATGACTTTGGATTATGTTCTCATGCCAGGGCTTGTTCCCCTTCTCCAAGGGGTGCCTGGAAAGCAGAGGCAGTTGTTCCTGGAGCACAATAGCTCAAGCACACCCCTGCTCAGCTTTATTTCACTACAGGGAAGTAGGCAGGAGCAGTTAGTTGCTCTGCCTGACGTGGTCTGTGCCTGGGCTGTGTGCGGAGATGTGCGGAAGGCCATTTGGCTTCCGCCACTCTGGAGCCCTGGGAAGAAGCAGCTGCTGAGCTGATGGAGACCACAGCTAGATTGCACAAGTGCTCCTTCATTAGGGTTCAGCTCAGGGCCTGCACAGAGGGAGACGTACATTAGATCATCGTTCTCTGGGCAGAGAAGCTGGAGGGAGAAGGAAAAGTTGCTGTGGGACACGGCACGGTCTCTCACAACTGTATGTAGGAAGATGTGGCTGTTCCGGGCGAAGCTCCTGCCCTGGTTCAGTTAGAGCTAGATCTCCTCAGCAGGAGAACATATAAAGCAGCTCATGGGATCACAGTAAGCTCTGCTTTTACTGCTGTGACAACAGCACAGCTAACAATTTACTTCCAAGCTGGTTTTCTTTGCCTCAGGAGAAGCCTGTTAAAGCTAAGTCATATTTTTGTACTGTTGTCACATCCTGACTGATAGCAGTGAGTTACTGAGCACTCCCACCAATTAGAGGGGTTTTAAACTTTGCGTGCAGCTGTTATCTCTGGGAGGGCCCAGCAGACAGTATCTTGCCTGAGTGCTACAGCAGTCACCAGAGGGACCGTGGAGATGATCTCTGCAGGGTCCCCCACTTGCTCAGAATGCAGTCAGGAGCATGCAGAGGCACTAGTAACAGTAGTAACTAGAGCAGCAGAAGACTAGTAACAGTTTGGGATCTCAGTACAGTGCTGTGGGAATGAAAGCAATCTTGCCCTTACAAGTATTAATTAATAAAATGTATTCTCACTTCAGATTATCCTATGACATTGTTGAGTTTGAGGTGCATAATTCAGTTGTGGTGTCAGCCTGAATAAACCTCATCAGAGAAGTGGGATGATTGTTTTGTATAGTTCTCAAAATGACTTGAATGGTGTAAATCCTCCAGATTTAAATGTCTACATGGCTTGCTTTGGTCTACTCAGTTTATTGAAGAGAAATACAAGAGAAGGTTAGATCCTAGTCTTTTAAAATCTGAATGAAGAAAAGAGATACTGCTGATAATTAAAATTCCTACGATAGCAAAGACATAAAAACTGGAAAAAAAAATTAAACTGGAAATAGAGTTAAAATATGAACAGTGAAGGCTATTGGAACATCTTCCAAAGTAAAACCCAAGTGGCTGCTTGCTTAAGTTGCTGAGTGTAGTGCAGGAGTTGCAGTGGTTGAAATCTGGTGGTGTCAGTAAGTGAGGAGGTTGGGACAAGGGCATATAATGGGCATTCTGGTCTTCCAGAGGAAGATTCTGCTTTAGCAAGCTGTAAGTGAATGAGATGAATTTGCTGGACAGGACTGTGCTGGTTTGGACCAGTGGTCCATTCATTTCAGTTTCCCATTTCTGGGACCTGTGAGAGGAACTTGTGAAGCTTCCCCAGTCGGCTGCTGTGCTGTCATTTGCCAGTGTGGAAAGGTGCTTCCTGTGCCTGGGCAGTTAGTGGTTTTTTGCATCGTGGAGCATGACCCTTTTCCCTGCAACTGTCTTTCTGTTACCACATTTAACTCTGTAACTACTTAAACCACCACTAGGCTTTTTGCCCCAGGAAAGCTGTGCAACTGTCCATCTTATAATCCCCATCATCTAAACTAGGTTAATGGTGCATAGCCTGGGGTTGGTTTTTTTGGGTTTGTTTTTTGTTTTGTTTTTGTTAACATAAAAAAAATATTTACACAAGTTGTAAGAGCCTTCTTACAACTCCTCTTTTTCTGTTGTGCTGTTTCATCATTTCATCATCTTTGTGATCCAGTACTTTGTGCTACAGTTGCAAAGTACTTGGAGGTAAATTTCTCAAAGCCATTATAAACTCTTTCGCTGGTGTTGACCATTTTTGAGATGTAGTGGTGACAAGCCACCCCTTTGCAGATGAAGAGCTGTGCTCAGACTCCCAGGCAACCTGTCCCAGAAACAAAACTACAAAACAGCTGGCTGTGGAGTTAAGCCTTTTGCAGCATCTGCACTGTCAAAAGAAATGTAGAAACATAGAAATGTCTGGGTTGGAAGGGACCTCTAGGCATCATCTGGNGCCCTTGCTCTTGTTGAACCTCATGAGGTTCACCTGGGCCCACCTCTCCAGCTTGTCCAGGTTCCTCTGGATGACATCCCATCCCTCTGGTGTATTGACAGCTCCACTCAGCTTGGTGTCATCTGTGAACCTGCTGCTGGTGCCCTCGGTCCTGCTGTCTATGTCACTGATAAAAGTGTTAAACAAGACAGGTCCCAGTACAGCCCCTGAGGGACACCACTTGTCACTGCTCTCCATCTGGACTTTGAGCCATTGACCACTGCCCTCTGGATATGGCCATCCAGCCAATTCCTTATCCACTGAACAGTCCACCCATCAAATCTGTGTCTCTCCAACTTGGTGAGCAGGATGTTGTGGGGACTGTGTCCAAGGCCTTGCAGAAGTCCAGACAGATCACATCCACAGGTTGTCCCTTGTCCACTGATGCAGTCACTGGAGAACCCATCTGATCTGCAGCAGAAGCAGCTTTTGCTGTGCTGTGATTTTTGTTAAACATCTGGAGACCTGTGGTGGTTTTGTTATGTTCTTTGAAGGATTTATATGCCTGGGCTTGACAGCATCTCCTGGACCTGAAAGGCGGAGAGGCGCAGAGGTAGCGTAAAGCTGGCGTTTGGCTGATGGGTGAACTGACAAGCTTGAACTCACTCTCCACTGGGCAGATCCTCAGATGTTGCAAAATACCATGGGTCTCCTGGGGCTACTGGAGCTGTAGACACTTATGTCATTCAAGGATCTGTCCCAAATGCTTAACAACACCTGATCATCCCAGTTTCCAGATACTTTCTTTTACACCTCCTGCTTTCTGAGGTTTTAACTGCTACTAGAAATTTTGCTGTGATGTGTTTCTGGAATGCAGACCTGAGAATGCTTCTTATACATTTATGGCTGGTAATAAATCTCACATAACATTTGAAACCTCTGAACCCTCTGGTTTAGCCGGCTTTCCCAGTTTGAGATCAGCTATTTCACCTTTGTGTCTATTGCATAGTTCTAAATGTGTTGCCTGATTAACTCCTATGCAGCAGGGCTGTGACTACATGCAGTAGAATACACTGGCAGTCTACAAACTTGTGGCAAACACACCCTTTCATTGAGAGGCAGAAAAGACCTGGCATTTCTTTTTAGACTGCTTTTGGCTTTTAATATTTAATATTATGATCATCCGTTTCCTATCATCATCTTTTTATTTAATGAGTTGTTGAAAATATTTACTGTCTTCTCCAGACATCCCTGTCTTGTAATCATTCTGGAGGCTTCTGGTAGTGAAGTCTTTGATAGTCTGTTTATCTGATTTTAGCTCATTCAAAATTTGTATCAGAGAAATCTGGAAATCATTAGGATAATTTATGTTCTCCATCTAAACCCATTAAAATAGTAGTGCTTGTAATTCTCTAGGCTCTGTGAATGTGTGTGGTTGGTTTTTAAACTTTGTTGTTTCCAGGATGTTCTAATAACCTTGGCTCTCCTTCTGCCTTAGTGTGGAAGGACTATTTCTGAGTTACGTTTGGTTATCTTATTTTGGCTTGATATGGAGAAGAAAGAAATGGAAAAGCTTACTGAAAACGAGAGAGAGAAGAAATTGAGACAGAGTGACAAGATCTGAGATCAGTTCCCTCTTCTGCTGCAAGTGATTTGATTTCTCACCTCATTTTATTTTTGTCTGAAAATCAGGGATAATTCTCCTTTTCCTCCTGTCGTTTTCTCCGTGTAATATCTCCAGAATGGAGGATGTCTTTGACATAGGCCTATTGCCTAAGAAAAACTGACCCCAAAACTCAGAGGTAGGGTCAAGGAGTCCTAACTTCTTGTTAAGTTTGATGGCATTGCAAGGAAATTAGAATTCCGTGGTGCACCTAACAAGTGTCTCTATGGTTCAGGTGCATTTGGTAAACTAATTCCCAGACAAATGCACATCAGTACAACCTTTTAACAACTGTTAAATGATTTACTGAGGATTTTGGGGCAGCTGACACCAGCAAAGGGTTCTAGCATATGGGAAAAGTTTAACCTTTGATATAAATGTCAACTTCTGTCAAGATCATGAAATACTTCTTTAATCTTCTATGAGATTTTTGTTCACATTCAGTTAAAAAAATTATACAATAGAACCTGACAAATTTCTTTCTGTCCCACATGGTTAAGACAAAAACTTCTGCATGCAGTGAAAATTGTGTAACTAACGGTAGCCAACTTGGGAAATACAGATATGAGACAGTAAATGGACTGGGAGCCAAGACATCTAATTTACTGACAGGATTGCTCTTCTGAACTAAAGCAAAAAAAAAAAAAAAGAATATTTATCACCATAGCTTAATTAGGTGAATTAAAACCTCAAACAGTAATTGAGACCATCCATGCTGTGATTGCATGAACAAAACGAATTGCTCAAAGCAGAAGGAGCTGTCTGAGCCTCATCAAGTGCTGTCATTTTATTCTCATGTGGCTGTAGCTGGGTCAGTGCAAATTTTGTCACTAAACCATTACATTTTAAGCTTAAAAATGTGTCAACAGTGTGCTTCTCTATTATTGTGGGAACTTTCTTCTCCAAATACTGTATTTAAGCTGAAACTGAATTGGAAACTGTTTGTCTATATACTTTTGCATTGGGAACTGGTATTACCTCGCCTACAGAAGAGTAATCTGCAAACAAACAGTGCTCTCCTCTCACAATTGTGCAGCTGGCAGTGACGGATGGCTTTCTATTTGTATTCAGATAGAGGGGGAAAAAACGTATGGATGTTTGAATATTGACAAATGAGGGGAAAAAGATAATGGTCAAAGACCCCAGCAGGTTCCTGGTCTTCTGTGAAATACACTGTCTCTTTCAATGACAGAAGTACAGGAGCTGTAGAATAGCATTATTACTGTTACATCCTCAGTAGTCATATGCAGCCCTTTCTTTCCAGGTAAGGCACTCAACCCCGTGATGGAAAGGCAACTGCTTGTGACAGATGATTTGCATTCGTTTATTTGCTTACATTAATGGTTCCAGCTAAACAATTTTGGGGAGAGAAGTTACTACCATGAAGTGAACTTTCTCTGATGCAGAAAAACTACTTTTTTCCACTTTATGTAGCTGGGAAGCACAGTGGTTACTAACATTTGTGTTTCTTTGCCAGCAGTGGTGAATAAATTCAGTCAGGACATTTGGAGATAAAAACCTGTTCTGCCTGCGCAAACTGCGGCCCAGGCTCGGGTCCCATTGTTGCCAAGCTTAGAGCAAACCAAGCAGCTCTGTCAGCCCAGTGGGAACGGGGTAAACAAGGGGAAAGCCTGTTAACTCCAGCTGTGTACTGATAACAGCTGGGAGGGAAAAGCACTGCAAGGGAACCCTGGAGTAAACTTGGAATCTTGCAGGCCTGGCCATCGAGAGTGTGCCTCCGAGGGAGGAGCACTGGTGAAAATGTGATCCTTAGAAACGTGGAGAATTTAATGAGAAATTCCTATCCCCTTTGGGGACTTCTGTAAAGATGCAGAGCAGGTTCTGGAGTCAGTGGTGTTGCCTCTGGAAGTCTTCTGATACAGATCTCATTCTGTACTGAGCGCCCATGGGCAATTTTGACATCAGGGCAGGTGCTGAGTGTTGGATTCTGTGCAAATAGTCCCTTTTAAAGCGGGGTATTGCACTCCTGCCCTGTCTGCTTGGAGACTACGCTAACGTCTCCAGTAGCATTCCACTTTCCAGAACAGCATGCACCAGTATTAAGGCTACTTCTGAGGTTTTTATATTTGGGTCACTTGCATTTTGTTAACTTTGGTCTCTTGAGCTCTAAGAGCAGTATAAAACTAGAGGAAATAATTAATGTCACTTAGTGGTAAAACCAGAAAAAGATATTCAGATAAATTATATTAAACCTAATATTCCCTTATGTCCTTGTTACAGTAGAATAATGGTTTACTTGTGTTTGGGTCTAATGGGAATATATTCCCCAGAATTGCCTTCTAATCAGTCCTTTATATTAGCTCATGATTAAGAATAATTCTGGATCAGTTACAAAGTTGTAATAATAAAACTTCATTATATTTCACAGCAGTATTTTAAAGATAGCATGTTAGATCAAGGCTTCCTGTTGAAGCCCCACACTCTCAGTTACCTGTAAGTTAAAACATAAACATCATTGCTGAGGTACTGTAGAGTGCAAAAAGCAGGTCTGTCAGTATATGCTGCGTTTGGTCAGCATTTGCAAGTTGATACATCTGCTGATAACTTCCACTTGTGCCCTGCCATGGGAATAAATAATGTTAAGACATTATTAAGACAAAGCATGCCTCTCCTAAATTAGATGAAGTGTCCACAGCTTAGTATCTCCACTTGCCCTCCATCAGACTTCTGAGGGGCTTTCGATGAAAGAAAAGTCTGGGGGATGTTAGCATTATTTCCATGGTATTTGTGTGGTTCCCCAGCTGGTTTTGAATACAGATACAAAGAAAATGACAGCACTGTTGAAGCTGCAGGTGGGAATGGCTTCTGTGCTGCAGCACAGAGGCTTTCAGTAGTTTCTTGCAGTTGAGATAATTGAGCAAGCGTGTTCATTTTTGTGTAATTGTCATCTTCCCTCTGTGCTTTCTCTTTTTCCTTTCTTCTTTTCCCTGCCCCTTCAGTTCATGTTCGTGTTCTGTTTGGTGTCATCCAACCTCCATGAAGTAGGGATCATGTCTCGGTTACTTTCTGCAAAGAACCTTGTGCAATGTAGGTACATGTAAGAGAACTAGACAGACAGCTAAGGTTTTGGACAGGACACAACACAGCTGTCTGTGTCCCTCTGAAAAGAGAACATAAGGATATGAATAAAGACATTTAAATGAGGCCAGTTAGTATTGTCATAAAGTTCTTTTAATGTTAACCAGCTGTTACAGCCTTGTTCTCATTCTTTAGTAGATTACATGCCTCTTATTCTGCTGGAAGTCAGCACTATTTCTGTATGCCTAGCAGACAATTATATAATAAAACAGGTCTTCAGTTTCATGTGTATACAATTATGAGAAAGCAGTAGTTCCTCAAAGAAGGCAATTCTGGCATAATTTATAAAGAGTGTTTTCAAATGTAAAGTATGGAGTATGTTGAGTGAAAAATGTAAACGCCTATGGATGTATGTGAAAATAATACACAAGTGAAAGAGGCTAGGAGAAACATGAACAAGGGAAACGGAATAAAAACCACATCTTGCAAGGGACTTGACAAGACCACATCAAAACAGCTGTAAAACTGAGTAAACTCCAAAGCCCAGTGGCACACACAAATATGAGGAGAGTTTTAGTGTTCCTGAAAGACAGGGACCTGTCTGAGCAGGTCACCGAAAGTACTTGGATGCCATACATTAAAATTATTATCTCTTTCCATTAGCTTTTATATAAAGAATAATATGTCTCAGTGAGAGAAATCTGATGGCTCTGATCCTTTTATGACTGAAGTAACTTTCTCATTGACCCAGGGACTGTGTCTGATAAGTAATCACATATTAAGTAACTGATAATACTGCATTTTGATTTCAGTTACTCCAATTTACTATGGTTTGGTTTATTGTGTTTTTCAGGTTTGATAGCTACACCAGATCTTTGACTGTGGTCTCCACTAAATTGCAAGTCTGAAGACAATGGCAACAGAATATATAAAAAAATGCTGTAAATGGTGTTTCTGCGTGGAAGAAGAAAAAAATGATTGTGAGTTCCAACATAATGACATCATCTAAGGGTTTTGCTCTTCTGGCTTCTTTAACAGTGAGATTTCCCATTAATAAAATGCCTGTGTCACCTCTGATAAACTTGAATTCTTCTACAGCATTGAAAATTCTTTCCATACCTCCACTTGAAGATACTTATTAGTGTTATGAATTGGAACGGAACAATAGCACTTGTCTGCTCCTTGCAGCCTAGAATCCTGTCAAAAAAAAAAGCCTGCTTTTTTACCCAAGGTTGTGGAAAGGTCTTGTATCTTTCAAACTCCTAAGAGCAAACACTTTTTTTTTTTTAACTCCCTGTGGATTTCCTGTTAGAATTTTCTTTGGTGTCTTACTTGTTTGAAGAACTCTTCTATGATACAATTGTACTTCTTGTAAAAATTCACTTAAGAGCAAGGTAGCTATAAATGTAGAAGCTTGGGCAACAATGAGTTTGGATCAGTACAGCTGTCCTGAGGATTGATATCTTTTCCAGGTGCTAGATCTGAATGCTGGTAAAACTGAATACTAGGAGACATTATATATTAAGCACAGATCCTATTAAAGAGATTAGTTCATTGTATTGTTCAAAACTTAATGCACATATGGACTGTCTGTTTTTTTGTGCTCTTTATTTTTAGCAGTTTCCATTGTGCAAAAATCTGAAGCAGCAGCTGCAAGCAAGCCAACTATTGTAGAGAAGGCTCCATTGTCTTCTGTGTCAGTGAAGCGTCAGGTTGGCTGTTCAGAGGATTATCTGCTTTCTAAACTGCCCCTGGATGGTCAGGAGGTACCATTTGTGGTCCCTCCATTCAAACTGGCTTATGTACAGCCGAAGAACCTTCCTAGTATCTCACATGGTGGAGGGATTCAAGGTAAAATACAAACAGCATTGCTGAAATAGTTGTTTAGCTTCTGCTTGAAAGTTGTCAAGTGTTCCTACTGAAAAACAAATGTTTACAGAACTTTTCTAGAAGCCTTGTCTTGTTTCTTTTCTCTCTGGGCACCCAGAGAGGTTTTGGGAAGGATGTCATCTCACTACGAATCCCTGTGATGTTGGATGAATAAAACCGAAAGAGGGGACTGCACATCAGTGGTTATACTGAAAGTGATGGAAGAAACTTGAAGGAGACAAAAGCTTTAATAAAGAATTTATTTGAGGCAAGGAAAGACCTAACACACCCCCAGCATCCCGATCAAGTAAAGGAGGGTGGTCTGGCTTTCATGTTTAATGAGCTGATCTGTTTTAACAATACTAACACATCGTCCTTTTCAAATGTAACCACTAGACAGCATGTGCTACTTCATGGCAGAATTTTTTTTGCCTCTCCTATTTCCTGCTCTTTGTGCTGCTGTTTGGGAGGCCAGGGGTCCCAGGTCTCAGTGGTACAATGTTGCATTTATGGGTAGCATAAACACACTTACACATAGCACACTGTGATTCTTTTGCTTCACAGCAATCTTGTGCTTCAACCTCTGGCAGTTACTCCTGTCTTAAGCCTGCCAAAATTACGTGCATACAATTTAGGTACAGCGTTTTTTAAAAGAACAGGAGCCTGGCCCAGTACCTTGAGTTAAGGGCATATGCTACCACTAGACTCTTGGTCCTGCCAGCAGATGCCTAGAATTAGGTAAGGGAAAATTTCTGACACAGGGTCATACCTGAAAGGTCGTTTTCTCTAGAGCTGCTTTGCCTCGAAGGCATGATAAGCTGGTAATGTGCTTTTAGTCCCATGTGACTGTGTTTCGTTTCTGAGGGTGGAAACCTTAGCAACAGAAAAAAGTCAACTACGTGTTGCATAATAACTCTGCAATACTACCTTTTTTGAGTTTGTGTGGTTTTACTCCCCCCCTTCTCTGTTCTCCCTAGGTCCTTGCTGTTGCTTTTCTCCTCCTGCATGCCTGTTACCAAACTTCCTCCCTACCCACCTGTGCTGGTAACACTGGCACCATAGCCAAGCCAATCAACCTAGCAGAGCTTTTCAGTATAAATTTGCCATGCTGTGCCCGATCTTTTTAGTGAGCTCTATTTGTGATGCCTGCTTCACCCGGTGGAGGCAGAACATGTGAGGAATCCCTCATCTCTGAGCCTGATCTCCTCCAGCCTCCCCACTTGCCTGCTGTTTCAGTAGTTAGTTCTTGTAAGTCCCTACTTGGACAAGGCATGGAAATGCATGGCATCAAGGACTCTGAGGCACGAGTGTTCTCCAGGGAGAAGGAAGATGTGTCTAACAGCCTTTAGATAACAAGTTTTCTTTGTTCATGCTGTTCTACACAATCTTACTCATCAGCAACTTATAAACCAGTGACTTGTCTTTACTGGGAATTCTGCTTCATCATTGTTTCTCAAGGACCTGATGAACAGGGTGTCCCTTAGGCTATAAAGCCAGTAGATCCTCTGTCGGGATGACCTAACTCTTCATAGCTGTCTCTCCTGAGCAAATATTTGAATTCTTGAACAAATATTTGAAAAGTGGCTCATATCAAATAGTCAACTTCCATTTCTCTTTCTAAATATAAATACTTATTTTTAAAGTACAGCTTTTTAAGCCTCATTAAAGTCATGTTTAAAAATGCATAGTTTACTTTTTAGGGCAATGTACTAAATACAATGAAGTATGCTGTCATTCCTTCTTCACATTAGCCAAAGCACCAGCATATCCAAAAAATGTATTTAGCGTATTAACTTCTTAGACTGTTGTTAAATATCTGTAGAAGTCCAAGTTCTGCTCTCAGTTCCACTCCATTTTCTGTGCATGTCTGACTGTTTTCCTTTAGTGAAACAGAACATGCTCAGTGTTAGCTCTTGGCATCCCTTCTGAAAGCAATTAAGTTCTGGCGGCCTTGCTTTGCAGTACTGACTGCAGCATGTCTCGTGCTTTCACAGAAGTAATCTAGCAGGAAGAAGTGTGCTCCTGGTCTGGAACATTGGCTTTTCCATCATCTGCTGTGTAGCAGTTCTTTACAGCCTGACTTCTAACATTCAGCCTAATTCACATCATGCTCAAGCTTCTTATACTTGAATTTTGCTTTAGCTAGACTCATGTTCCATCTTGCTTTTAGTTACTTTTTTCTACTTACTCTAGAAAGACCTGGAGGAAAGGCTTTTACAACAGTAATGATTTAACTCCTATGGGGCAACACACTCACAGAATTGAAGGCACTTTATAATGGGGTAAAGAACTTTTAACAGATAGACTGAAGTCCAGGGAGATGAACTGAGGGATCCAAATGTCAAGAGCCTGGCAGAGTCCAGGTCACTCTATCCCCATTCTCTGCTATGCTATTATATATGGCTTATTTTTGCTCCAGACAGATAAGATGAAGCACAAGACATGCATGTTTTGGTTTTTTTTTCTGAAATGACTATAGATAAAGAAAAAAATAAAGGGCAGCTGTGCTGTAATGGTCTGAGTAAGGGCTGGGATTCAGGCATTCTCAGATCTGTCTGTTTGTGCCTTAGCCAACAATTCAAGTAATTTTGAACTAGGGATTTTATCAGTGACAGACTTTCTATGGAAACTGGATGACAAGGACACTGCAGTCACAAGTTGCATTATCTTTCCTTATGAGACTCTCCTGAAGGTCTGGGGGGTCCATTAGCTGAGTGGGAATGTCCTGGGAGTAGGTAGCCAAATAAGTCAGAGGTTTCTTTTCCTGTTAATTCCTGTCTTGCAGTCTGTCTTTGGAACCTTCTGCATGTTAACTAGTTAGACACTTACTGTTGAACTCCAGGACAGGGTTTGCATAGCTTTTATGAGAGATTTAATTCCAGTGTTAGCTAGCTCACCGTCGAAATCTGACGTAACGTGCATGTGTGTTTTCTTTACCTTTTTTTTTCTTCTTTTCTCTTTTCCCAAAGTAGATAATATTGAAATATTTTGTCCTTTGCCCTGAAGGCACTCTGCCTGCCTTATGAAGCCAGGCAGCATGTGTTATGTCTGGAACTCTTGCATTTGATGTTTACTTGTGCTCCACAGAATCTGCCAGAGCCTCATTCGGTGACCGGAAAGCAGAACTGCACAGCGTGTACCAGTGGCCCCACTATGACGTGTGCAACCCATTCTACCTGCAGCAGCGAGTCTCGCCAGATCTGATCAGGCGCTTCCAGACAAAATCAGATCATAGGAAACTATACGGATCAGGTGAGAAGCACCACACACTTACTCTTCTGTCTTTCTCTCTTTCCCGGGATTTATAGGTAAGAGAAAAAAGCCATTAGTCTACAGAAGACACGTTTGATTATACATCACTGTTTAGGGACAGGGTGGCCCCTTAGTCTAATAACAGACACTCTCTGTTAACCTCCCTCCCTTCCCACAGGGGAAGAGAAAGGGAATGAGGGAGAGAGACTTAGTGATTAGAAAAGGAAACTGGAACAGCTTTAATGAAAATCAAAATAATAATAATAAAAATAGAATATGTACAAACATATTACAAACCCACTATCGAACCCAACCCGCCGATGGTAATCACATCACCCTCACCACTGGTGCTGTGGAGCAGGCACCAGGGGACTCCCAGACCAGACCCCACAGCAGACAGGAGCTGTGTTCAGGAGCTGGATTCTGGTACTGGATTCAGGAACACGCCAACTGGGATCAAAGGCAGAATGGACAGAGTTCTCCTTGGATGCTCAGAAGAAAGAACTGAAAGAGCACCTGAGCCAAGCCGAGCAAAGCTGGCAAAGCAGGACAAGAGGGAAGAGCTAGGGAGCCCCCAGATCTCTCTGCTTTATACTGAATACGACGTATGTGGGCTGGAATACCTCACTGGTCAGTTTGGGGTCACCTGCCCTGTCCAATCCTCCCTGCACGTGCGGCTTTTCACTTTCTGTACCCCCTCAATGTGGTGCACAAGATCCAGCAGTGGCTTTGGTCTGCACCCCACTCCTTGGTAGTAGGTCCAAACATGGGGTTTTATCACTGCCAGAAGCAGACACTGCCTGTGAAAACAGGCTTCAGAAAGTGCAGTTAGTTAGAAAAACTGAGCTGAAAAGTAAAATCACTGAACAGAATTAGTTCTGTTCTCAGTCAAACCAGGACATTACAGCAGTTCTCAAACTGGTCTGTATAATGCAGACACTTCTTGATTGGGGAATCAATCTGTGGAGCTAGCTCAGCTTGATTTCCATCTGCACTAGTATTTTCTGGTTCTGGTGGGGCTTAGCAAGGCTTGCATGCATCTTACTAAAGTGACAAATTGGCAAAACAAGCTGGTGTAGCTGTCTCTTATCCAAACCAGAATGGAGTACTAGTGATTCCAGCTACAAGTAATAGGAGTGGCAGAGATGGAAGTCAGGCAGTATGGTGAGTGGAGGAATGCCTGAGGAGCATGTAGTGGAGAGAGGAGCAAGCACCAAAAACCATTCAGGAGCAGATGATAAGAACAGGTGTAAAATGGGAAGTGATGCTCTCTGCCAGCTTTTTCATAGTTTGCTTTTGAAGATGCAGAATTTTCTCTACTTCTCATTACCTAAGTGTGTTTAAGAACAGGGGAGAGCTGTGGGATATTAAAAGTTTAGATAGAAGGTGTTTGGCTAGCTAGGTAAAAATTTTCTTCAGTGATGTTCGTTGGTTATGTGTCCTGTAATGAATGCTGTTTAGAGTAAAGCAGATGACTAAGTGTTGCTTGCTGTGATTGCAAAGGCAAATGCATTCAGAAAACTCACACTCAAAATGTACACATCTCTGTCGATTCAGAAGCTGGCAACAGCAGGCATTTTTAAAGATGTTTTATTTAGAACTGTGAAGCATGCTTATTTTGCAGCTGGGGGAAATGCCTCTGTCTGTGTCTTATTTTATGAATCACCATAGAGACGACATGAAAATACTACTGCACATATATTTTTTAAGAGAACAAAACACACATAGAATTTTAGCAGCCTTTAGCACATATGGCTTTGAAAGCACCTGTGGTGGGAGCCAAATGGGTTTCATAAAACTGTCTTGACTATCTTCCCTTCAGGTCAGCCTCTCGTTTTCCATTTTTCTGTCAAGCTAAGTAAACACTTCACTAGTTTTGTCCTAGTAAGCTTGTACATAAGAAAGGTCACTTCAGTGTGTCTAGACTACAGTTCTAAAATGCCTTCTTCCTCTAGAGTTTCTTGGCAGCTGTTTCAGAAGCTAGATGATTCTCTTTGTGTGCATCTATACACTATGTAAGCAAAACTCTAAGCCTGTTTTGTTGAGGCAAGTGCCATGATACTTCTGATGTGTTTGGGTTTAGAACTACAGAATGTGTTGATTTTAGAAGGATTTATTTCAAAGATTCTTGAGTTTTCATGTGAAGTCCCTCCTCTTCATCTTAAAAAAAGCAAACACCTCCACCCAGAAAAACAACAAACTGGAAAATATATTAATTGATACTTTAATAAAATTCTAAATCTTTTTAGTAAGCAACATTTGTTTATGGTGTTTGGTGATCATACTGTCTTTAAAGTGTTTTGGTGATCTGAAACCTGCAGGCTTGCGTGGATGTCTCCTGATAGTTTCTTGAAGTCATGAGTACTGAACAAGGAATTAATTTCCATAACCATAAACAATTTCAAAGCAAGTGAATGCATAGTCTCTCTTATTTGCTCCTATGATATCAAAGAAGGTTTCTGGGCCTGGTATGATTTTATAATGCTCTTTCTGCACCACACTTGGTGAAAAACTCAGTCCTTTTGTGTCATGCACAAGAGAGAATTTGGAACTCTCGCCAGACAGACAGACCTTCATTAAACTTTGTCTAAACGATGTTGTTACTTCCCTTCTCCTCCCAGGAGCTGACAAAACTTTCTTTATCTTTTGTTCTCTTTTTCTTCCTCAGGAAAATAAAGACTTATTCTTTGTTGTCACGTCTTATGATAAGCATAATTGGTTATTTCTTTAGAGAGAAATAAGAGGGAAGTGTCAGTAATGAGCACTGTAATTCTACTGAGCTGTGCCCAGGGAATTGTGGTGGATGTCTTCTGAACGACCGTGACACAGCCGTGCAACAAAGAGCAGTTCATTGCATCAGAGAGTCCTAGACTTAGACCATACTGCTTTCATTCATTTTGACTGGGGTCAGGTTTGAAGTTGGGAGGCTTTAGAAACTGCTGAACGTTACTGGAGTCAGCAAGGATCCTGAAACAGTGGCATTAGTTCAGCTCTCATCTCCTACAGTTGCTGCATAATATGCACAGACAATGTGCTTTAGCTCTGCATTGCTTCAAGGTC
Organism: Chloroceryle aenea; assembly: GCA_013399075.1. Lineage (NCBI taxonomy): Eukaryota > Metazoa > Chordata > Aves > Coraciiformes > Cerylidae > Chloroceryle > Chloroceryle aenea. The sequence goes on from VWZY01004171.1 coordinate 88,635, forward strand.
AGAAGAAAGCATGGGCTCTCCTTACCCACCTCCAACTGCTGACAAGACTACCCTTCTATAAAATAAAGATCTTACTTTTGTGCTATAACAAGTATATGTCATTTCAGAGCTCAGACTTGCTTCATTTGAGATCTGAATTAGCAGGCAGCATGTTTTTGCAACTGGGATCTTTGAAAAATTTAAAAAAGGAGACCAGGATAGGCCTCGGTGACTGACTCGATTTAAAGACAAAGCTTTTCTGTTTTGCTAAAGCATCTGCTAAAAAAATATTTCTCTTGAGGAAATAACTTTGAGGCAGGTTCCCCATTCTACCAGTGGTACCAGTGTGACCAAGTAAATTTGAAGTATTTCAAAGATGGAAAAGATTAAGATGTGTTAATGTCTTGTTCTCTCTGTTTTGTTGTATCAGCAGAGTGTTTTGGGAAAGGGAAGTAGGAAAAGGTGCTGACGGGCTTCCTTAGAAGTAATTTAGCTAGGTTTCAATTCTACCACAGGTCTACTTCAACTTAAAAAAGCTTCTTAATTTTTTTTATATTTTTTTTTTTTTTTTCCTAGCAATGATGCTTACATGATTTCCATTGTTCTCTTTTGTCTTTTCAGTTAGTGATTTAAGACCTAGTGCTTTGCCTGGATCACTTGACGTAAGCCGCTCAATGTTTGATCTCAGAAGCCCCCCTCATCGGTTCATGAAGGTGAGTTCCCCTTGTAACTCAGGTTATACTGAAAACTCAGCTTCCTTCTTCTATCTGTTCCTGTTGCATTGTTTGTCAAAGTAAACACTGAAGGGCATTGCACTGGAAGGACTAGGGGGAAACGTTCAATGTCTTAACTGACTTCAAGAAGCTTTTTCCTCATGTCTTCTCTCACTGCTGCTGTCCTGGCCCAGGGGGGCTGTTGAGAAACCTGAGTAGCCTCTTAGGCAGGACAAGACAGACAAGAGGTTGTGGTTTGTCTCCTCTGACTTCTCCCAGCAGTTGAAAAGTGGAACATGAGAAGTTTCCATTGATGTAAAAAACACTTATTTTGTTTTCCCCAAATAATCATCTTCTATGTAGAGCTGAAGCTGCATACATATATAGAGATAAATGAGGAAGAATAAATCTCTGCGGCCCATATGTGTCCTGTATTAGCCCTCTGCATCAGAGTAGTAATTCTGTGCTGCTGGATCAAGAGATTAGTAGGCAATGATACAATTATTTGAAAGTGGGTGTTGTTTTGTTTTCATCATGTCTCATCTCATGGTAGAATCTCCCTGGCTTTTTGCATCTGTTGCTCTGAATGATTTTATTTTCTGCCAGCAGAGATACGATTCATTCTCCAGTGTACCTAGTAGCACCTCTTCCAGGAAGGATTCACAAGGCAGTAACAGGAGTCTGGGTAATGTTTTGCTTGTTTACCTTGTAATTAAATATTTCTCTTTGTACTTGAAACATTAGGCTGTCTCTACCTTTGGTGATTTTTTAAATTTTTCTTTTTATTGAGATGAATCTGATTATTTAGTCAGTTTGGAGATGACTTTGCAGTTTGAAATTAAGAGTTTTGGACTTGCACTTGCCTGTTGTCAGAAGACTGAACAAATAAGCCTTTGAGAATTTCCCATGCTTTTGAAAATTTCATCCCTGCATTTATTACCCCAGTGAAATTAGAGGTGTTCTGTTAGGATAGAATACAGCACCTTGGTCACAGCTCTAGCTGTCTGTCATGTATCAAGACTTTTCTGTGGGAAATACCTGGAATCCACTACCCATATTACATTGAGAGTTAGGCAAGAATATTGCATGCAAACCTAGTATCCTTCTCTAGGAAAGAATGATGAAGTAGTAGAGATACTTCAAAATAAAACCTCCAAAATTAATCATATCTCCACAAAAATCAACCTGCTGGAAGTCAGAATTTCACCCAGTCTCCTCAAGAAGAAAACTGTGAGGCAGTGACCTGGTTTCAGTCATGACAGAGAAATGCTTGATATTAAATGGCTCCTCTGACTTGGAGAAAAGCATAAGAGTAGAATGTAGATATTTTGTCCTTTAAATGTAGGTGTTAAGATCTTTCAAACTTATTTTGAGTGAAGTTTTCAAAGATAGGCAGTCCACCTCATGAGGTCCCTTGTTATCGGAATGAATTTTTAATCTACTGCATTACTTCTAAAAGCCCTGATTGACTTTTTTCCATAGATACCATTACATTATCTGGTGATGAACGAGACTTTGGAAGACTGAATGTGAAGTTGTGTTATGTTTCTTCTGTAGAACAGATTTGGATCACTGTTGTAAATGTAAGCAGATACAAATGCCTAGATTATGTTTAATCAAATGACTGGTTTACTATTCTTAGTGTTTATTCTCATTAAATTTGTCTCTGCTATATTTAAGAATACTTTAGGGAGAAAAGGAAAATTACTGTTAAGTATTAATATAAACAAAGTTCAGTCAAATGTAATATTAGCTTCAGTCAAAGTATCTTCCTCCTTTATTTTTTTTTTCCTATTGCAGTCTCTATTCTGCTGCAGTCAATAGTAAAAAGCAGTATATAATTCTTTATATTACTATGCATATCTTCTGACTGTGGAGTGAAGAACTGTTCAGCATAGAAAAGGAAGCTGAGCTGGTCATAGGCTGGTCTTGCTGTGGAAATTTTCCTGTGGAAATCTGGAGGCAGCATTTAACTGACTTTAAATCTAACAGTTCCTTTAGGGCAGAACCATAAGTGCACTTTGAGGACATGTAGATTCTTGTGGCTTTTTTGTTAGCTAATGTGATACTGTTATGCTGGCTGTTTTATGCACTTCCAGGAACTGTGAATAATTTATAGGCAATGGACCTTTGAGTAGTCAGAGACCTCATAACTACATCAAGTGATAAATACTACGTAAGGGATTTCATGATTTATCTGTGGTTGAATTGCCATACAGTGAAATCATTAAATTCTACTGAACACATTTTTACCCTCTGGTTGTGAAATTTACTTACTAAATGATCTGAAATGACACAATCATTTACATTCAGTATTAGAGAAATTCTAGAACAGAGTAGGAGTTTGTTTCTAAGTTGTCTGAAGGCCAGATTCTTACATTGTCTAACCTGACCACGTTTTCAACATTGCAGTGCAAAGACCTGAGCTGGCCTTCTACCTGTGGGGAAAATCCTCGTATCTGTGTCAAGGGAATTCTCACTCTGCCCAAACCAGTGCATTTCAAATCTTCTGCCAAGGAAGGGTGCAATGTAAGTAGAGGCAGGAAAAACACCAAGAATTTTTTCTTCCCCCAAAAGAAAAGTGAAAGGTAAATGTATTTCTAAAATGGACCAAACATCCATCCCTATGCTGTATTTGCCCTGGTGGGGTTATTTTTTTTTCCTCCCCAGCTTCTCAAAATCCTATTCAAAGCACTTCCCTCCCCTGTATCCTCTCTTGCCTTGCACTGTTGCCCTCTTCCCTCCCAAGTCTGCAGGACAGATATACTGACAGAGGATTGAACCATGAGCTCTGCTACCCTTTGCAAGTCAACGGTGGGAGACTGGAGGAAGACTGGGCATACCTGTAGGTGCACATGCACCACAGGGAAGTTAGATCATGTATTGCCTGTCACTAGGACAGAAGGCAATGTTCATACTTCATTTCTCCAGAAAGTAGTAAGAATTGGTCTTTCAGTAAAGGAATATTATGGGGGTGGAAGATAAAGCAGCATAAACCTCCCAGAATGTAAGTTAAAGGTGAAAGAAAATAAAATGAGCAGGAGAGAGACTGAAGCAAAAGGTCACGGGAGAATTTGCTGTGACAATGCATGAATGCTGTTGTAAAGCTCCAGAATAGATGGCTTTCCAACTCATTATGGTAGTGAAAAATAATCCAGAGATTAGTCCCTGCCAGGGTGTGACAATGAGGTGGTGAGTCTGGGGGGGTTTACCATTGTAAAAGCACGTTTTCATGGCAACCTAAACTGGTAGCCAGGAGCAGGGGCTACAGGACCAGGAACCCTTCATTTTTAGGTTTTGGCCTTGCTGTGACTCTCTTACAATGGTGATGTTACCCCTCTGTTTTTCTTTCTAGGACATTGAATTTATGGAAACTTTTGTATTTGCCATTAAACTGCAAAGCCTACAGGCTGTCAGATTGGTATTCAAAATCCAGACGCAGACTCCCAGGAAAAAAACAATTGGAGAGTGCTCCTTGGCACTGCGGGACCTCAGCTCGGAGGAGTCAGGTCATTGGCTGGATATATCTCCACCTTCCAAAGCACCAGTGAGTACCAATACTGCCCAAACGTGTTGCTGCATCACCTAGGAGGAGATGCTGGAATGCAGTGCTAATTCAGTGTTAACAAGAAACGGGGTTTTGTTGTTTGGTTTTTTTTCTTCCCACTTTCTTGGGGAAAGGGATTTTGATGGGGAAAAAACCACAGACTTTTGAGTTCTGCACATAGCTGTTCTGGCCATAAACTGCAGCTGCTTCCAAGAAAAGAGTTAGAGCAAGTTCTTCCACAGCATGGCCCACAGCTTGAAGGAGGGCCATTCTGGTGAAATGTTCAGCAAAGGACACTGGGTAATTGCTTTTTCCAACCAAAAAAGCATCAGAAGATCCTTAGGACTCACAGCAAGAGTTCAGAGCAAATGGAATCTGGTTTTGTTATGGAAGAAAACTGCTAAGAGCTTCAGTGGCTTGAAACTGCAGAGATAGCTATATATTTAAAGTTCAGATTGCATGCTGTGAAGCAATAACTGAGACAGTTCATTTCCATTAGTGTAATAAGAAGCAGGTGGTTTTCACAGTGGGATTTCCTTCCCCCCTACCCTCACTTTGTTTGTTTCTTTTACAGATTGTGTCTAGACATTTGTATTCTTAACAAATTAAACTTGAATTAGGAATTCAAAAGCAAATTTTATCTAAGTGTGTTTGAGTAATGTAAGTGATATTCTTTATTTCTAATGTGTTACACTTGACATTTTTTAGTTCTGACAAGAATTTAAATAAAATAAATTTAAAAAAAAAGAAATACTGCTTTAGAAAGCAGTACAATTAAGTGAAAGAGGAAGCTGGTTTAGAAGCTGCTTCATCCCAACATAAATTCCATAATCATCTTATAGTTTCTCTCTCTGTTGGATTGTCTCGCCATTCTATCCAAGAGCACTCCAGACACTGCTGGAATTCATCCCTGTACTACCCTGTGGGGCAGCAAACTACCCTGTTGTCCAGTAGAGAGCCAAAGCTCAGAGTTGAGTAAGTGGCTTCCCCTCAGGTTTACACAGGAATTTTGTTGCTGAGCTGCAAGGAGAATTTGGGTTTCTCCAGTGAACTGTAGACTGACTTTTTACCTGTCCTGTTCCTCTCTTGCTTCGTGGTTTTTCTTCATCAGAGCATGTTAAAACTTGAAGGGAGCCAGGACTACCAAAGTCCTTTTAAATAGAGGCTTTCAGGAAAACAGGAGTGAGATGAGGATGTCTCAATGTACCGCTGCCATTACCAGAAACTCTCAACAAATTCAGACTGGAGATCTTGGTGTATT
>VWZY01004171.1:94151-128282 GCA_013399075.1 Chloroceryle aenea
GGGCCTCTTGGCACATAAAACACAAGTACTCCCCTAACACAGGAAACTCCACAGCAGCCTCAACTTTTATGACATGAAGTGACAGGGCCTTGTATCCATGGGAAGCAACGCTTGTATGTCCAGATTGCAAAATTCAGAAGCGTGGGAGGAGAACTCCAAAGGTTTTTGCCTTAGTGGAGTACACCTGCTCTCTCACTTCCACACCTAGGTGCAGTAGAGCTACAACTGCACGTCTGGTTTTCCCTCTGTGTGTTTGCTCTTACCACGGAGGAAGCTTTCCCAGATGAAAACTGAGGACACATTGATTTGTCCAGTGTCTCTGGCTGCAGCCTGTGAGGACCATGGGTGCACTGACTGCGCTGGAGCAGTCCAGGGAGAATATCTGCTGCAGCTGCCACAAGTGCGAGACACACTTCCTTACTGTAGACCTGCAGGCTGTGTGTACACTGCATGTTTATGTTTCTGTCCAGGAAATCCCAGATAGAAATGTGGGAGCCCAATGTATAACAGAATTCCTGTGTTTCCTGAGTTTATAAGCAACTTAATCCAGATGTTATGGCAATATTCTTCTGCTTGTAGGTGTGCCGTGCAGAACTTAAAGTAGGAACTTGTTTTCAAGCAATAAACAGGAGGATCCAGTTACAGATTCTTGAAGCACAAAATCTTCCAGTTTCATCTACACCGCTGTCTTCAAGTAAGTTACATCAGCTGTCTCATGCCTCCTGCCTAAAAGCATTTGTAACAGGTAAATTGCTGCTCAAATGGGTTGGCAACTCTTAACATTCCTTACAAACCCCAGACTAACATATTGTGCAGTAGATTGCCATTGCCAAGGCTTGTTCCCACAGATGTCTTACTTGATTACTTTTTGTTTGGTTTGAAGCTACATGTTTATGTATTTTGGAAGATTTTTATCCCAGTATTAATCCTGACATACAAGAGCATTAGCTTGCACTTGCTGTTTGGATACTGTGTTAATCAATTCAATATTCCTGAAGTTACTCTGTTTGTGTGACTAGTCAGGAAAGCTATTGTACAGTTCTTTTGGCCAGACTTTTGGGAAATTGCTGCAATTTGAACCGTACATGTGGATCTTGTCAGTTCCTTTTTGGGTGTGTTTGTGAGTAACCCTTTGTATGCTGTGCTTTCCCCCTTCCTTTTGTGCTAGATTTCTTTGTGAAAGTCAGAATGTTTAGTACAGAAGGCATTGTCTATAAGAAGAAGACTCGTCTGCTGAAGTCCACTAATGGCCAAGTGAAGTGGGGAGAAATGATGATTTTTCCAGTGAGCCAAGTTGAACAAGGAATTAGCTTTCTCATCAAGCTCTACAGCAGAAGCTCAGTGAGAAGAAAACACTTCCTAGGACAGGTTGGTTTCTGCTAATGAACATGATACCCTTTACTTAAAAACAGTTCTTGGAAGGAGTTTTAAAATACTTAAAATAAGTCAGCATATAGCAAAATAGTAAATTCTAATGAACTCTTCTGTGTGTAACACAAGAAAGAAAAGTCCTGCACCCTTAAACACGCACTAACGTCAGAATGGGAGTTGACATTTGGGTTTTCTTTTAAAAAACATCTTAATTCATTGTTGTGTGAAAGATTCCTTCCTACAGACAGACAAACGATCTCCTCCTTGCCTCTAGGCTTTCTGAAAAACCAAGCACAGCACTCAGAGGAGCTGCCCAGCCTGCAGTGCACTGTAGGGAAGGGCGGGTGTTGGCTGTGCCCTAGCAGTGCACTTACAGATAGGTGTGTAGGAAGGAAGTAGCAACAGCTACAATATCAGACTGCCTTCTGCTAAAGCAATGCTGAAATTGGCACGGGATTCTAAGTATGCATGATCAAGTCATAACATTATTTTTAGTTTGCTTTTTTTTTCTTGCCTTTTTTTTTAACAGCTGGAACTTCATTTGTATCTCTTTGAAAGTATTTGTGGGATCATATTTATTTGACCACTGTAAAACTTGGTAGTCTGATCTCTTTTTATTCTCTCTATCCTGTTCCCATAGCTGTTCTAATTTACTATCATCCTGTCCCTTCTTTCTTTTTCTTGGTATAGTGAGCCATAGCTGTTCTTAATGCTCAGTACTTTCCCCAGCCCAGCTAGATTTGATAGCAGAGTTTTAATATAGGCATAAATGGATAATGCAGAATTGATTTTGAGACCCTAACCATAATGTCCCTTGTCAGATGAAGGACTGGGCTATCCTTAGTTATAGACAATGGCACTGTCCCATCTGGTGGTGGCTTTTGTGCCTGCTGAAGATTGGCAGTTACAGGAGATGCTGATGTGCAATAGGAATTATTTGCCAGCAAGAGTTATGTGAAGTTCCTCCATTTTATGGACTCTCATGTCACACATGTGCCATCTTTCTGTGATGCCTGTTGGTGAAATCTGGTTTGGAATAGAAAAAGGAAAGAAAAAAAGTGTACTTTTTAGTTATGCTACCATAGGTTGAAAAAAACCGGGTATGATTTTGCAGTCACTTAGATGTGAAGTCATCTCAATCTTATGAGTTGCATTTAATCATGGATCTTATTTTATGGGGAGGAAATGAGCTACTTCTGCTCCTCAGAGGTTATTTGGAAAGGGTTGTTTCAGCTTATGCAGGCAGACATTGCCACATAACACATGAAGACATAAAATATGGCTCAGGGAAAAATGTACTCTGAGCAATTGGCTGGGTAGCTGGAAAAAAGATGAATATAGCTGGATCTATTAACTTTGTTCTTCAGAGAATGATGTCTAATTGGATGCTGTTCTAAGCAGACAATACTTAAATTAGGCTACTTTTACAGGCGTGTCTTTAATCATGGGCAAGATGTATACTGAATCTCTGTGGATGAAACATCAGCTGTCTGTGGTATTCTGGAAGCCATTATTTTTGCTTCTTGAGAACTTGTGCCTCAGCAGTGTAGGCTAAATGTACTTCATGGTGAAGACTTCTGAGAAGTCTTAAAAGGACTCATTCTTGGAAGACCTGAGGAAATAGTCCTGTAAATAATGATACCTACTTGCATAAGCAGAATTCTCTTGGCAATGGGGGCTGGTGATACTGTTCAGGGGGAAAATTTCCTACTTGTACCTCATTTCCTCATTTAAGGGCCACTATCCATTAATTGAATACTGAGAAAAAATGGGCTCTTCCTGCGTGACTATGTGTGGTACGGGCATGTTAGGAACCTCTGTGGAATGCAGGTTTGGCCCTGTCTGGTGGAGTGTGCAATTTAAAATGCTCATGAGAATGCTGGACAGCAGCTCAGGGGGCCAGATGGCTTGCAGCCAACTGGGCTTCGAATGCAGAGCCATCACTGGCCCTGATGAGCCCTCGACCTCAGCACGTGCAGTTGAATGGAGCAAAGAATGCTTGACTTGAAACATTAAGAGAAGAAACATTAGTGTGTAGTGAGTTCTCTAAACTATTTTAGAGGCTAAATATAAACCTAGACTGCCTGTGTTCCCAGCAGAAAGCCAAAATATGTTAGTCTTAACAGACTGTATTTGTTGCTGTTATACTTTGCAGTCTACACATTGAGTCTCATTCTACACTTTCATGGTATTTCTTTGGGACTAATAAAGCCTGTGCCTCTGCGTTGTATCAGGTAAACTAATTTTTACTTTTGTATTTGTTTCTTACTGCAGATCTGGATAAGTTCTGATAGCAATAACAGTGAAGCAGTAGAGCAGTGGAAAGATACTGTTGCCAACCCTGAAAAAGTTGTTGTTAAATGGTACAGCATTGGTCCATCTTGAAGACCGGAGACGAAACTCAGGACTGATTTTTCTACAAAGATACTCCTACACTGTTTAAAACAGTATAAATAAAAAGAAAAATATTGTGTACACAAGTTCTCCAGAAGTTCTCCACTGTATCACACCTCCATGGTAACTGGGAAAATACAGTTTCACCAAGAGAAATACTGGCTAAGTATTATTAAGAGGAATACTTAAGAACTGGGTAAAATGCTCATTTGATTTTGTAAAATCCACCTTTAAAGATATATTTTTGCCTCTTTGAACTCCATACGAGCACAGAAATCCAGTCTTGGAGAAAAGACACTCGATTCAGCATCTTTTTCACTAGTCACTGATGTCATCCTCATCTGCAGTCTTGTCTTTCCCAGAGTCCAAGGTCCATGGGAATCAGTCTGGTCGGTAGCTTGATCCTAGGTACCTCTGGGGTTACACCCATGTTGACATCATTTGATCAGAGTATTGTGTGCCTGAGCAAGTGGGAAAGCTGTGGCAGTAGGGCAAGGCATAAAGGGAACTATGCAACGGGGCAGTTCCCAAAGGCTTCTCTATCTCCCATCTGTGACAAAGGGTTGTTTGGTACCCTGACATACCTGTAGCTTGGGTTTTCCCCGTCCTTCTCCTGAAACAGAGAGACTGAAAGATAAGAGTTTCTCTGACTAACTGTGATTTTTGAAGTCTTTGCAAGTGGGACCCTCCAGACTTCCTCTGGGTGAATTTTGATTGGCATCAGTGGAATAATACAAAGAGGCAATGGCCCTGCCTAGGATCAGGGCCACTGTTTTTACATAAACTGCTTTCTTTTCGAGAATTCTTCTATGTAAACCACTTCCTATCTCATCAACAGTGTTCCAGCATTTGCTTACATTGCTAAAACCCAGACTAACTAACATGTATGAAGGAGTAAGCAAACATTTACTGACAGAACTGCTTTTTGATAGTCACTAAAATGCAGCACAGTAAGGGACTCTGACTGTTTAAAAGATGGGCTATTGCTACAGAAGTATTTGTTACACGTCTAGGATGCTGTGAAATTATGTGTGGGTGTATAGTTTTGTTACTTCCTAGCAAGAAGAAATTACCATATTTTTATTGCAAATTATACTTTCCCTACAAAATCCTGATTATTTTTTTCTGTTAGTCGTCACATTTTGAAGGGTTTATTCACAGTTATTTTCAAGGTGGGAAAATGCCATCTATATAATTCATAATAAATACATCTAACAGCACAGACCTCTTTGCACTACATTACTGCATTTAAAAAATATACATATTCCATTAAATCCACTCCTTACATTTACTGTTGGCTGTCTGGACTGTACAACTACACATCTTCATATAGACACTGAATTATTTTATCTTTTTTGAACTTGGATCCCCTTCAAACATCTTACATGAATTAGAGTGGCAGTGAGAGCACTCACTGGAAGGCAAAGGAATGGGGGAAGCAGAGAAAACACTAACAGGGAAGTATGTTGTAAAGCTAAGAACATCTTTATGCTGACTTTGAGTAGGGTCAAGAACAACTGGCATCTCTGAATCTCTTCAATTGTTATTTTTTCATCAGCTGATAATTGAAGCTTGTAAAATTTCAACCATCCAGATTTCTGTTGTGGGAATTCAGTATTTTGAAAATGGGCAAACAAAAGGATTTCCCCAGGCTCTTACATGTTCTACTTTTTGATCAGTTTTCATAAATGACCTTAAAAAGTTTTTGCATGTACTTGGGGAACAAACATCACTTCTAGCTCTTACTGGCACTCTTTGCAAAGCTCCCAGTAGGCGCAGAGGATCTTGACTGACAAAGTTAACTTCCAGCCAGCTACAACACCTGGGATGAGCCTGAGCTGTTGGGTAAAATGAAACAAAGAACTGGACTGAGATGATTTTCTGGGAATATCTTTACTGGAATACATGAATCTTTTTTATTCATCGGGGCTGAAGTGCAGTACACGAAAGTGCAAACTGTTTCCCTATGCAGAATGCTGCTCTATTTGAAGACAGAACAGGGAATGCCCCAGTGTTTTGGAGGCTGTGATTACCACAGCAGTGATTCCACAGAGACTGCCAACTCTGAATACAGTGTAAAATGGACTTCTGGTGCTGGTTTAGGATGCTTAGCCTTTTAAAGGCTTGACTAGGAATGTCTCCTTTTCCCTCACTTAATAGTTAAAACAGTTAATCTACCAATTTATTAATAAATGTTATGAACAGAAAATATCCCTTTTTTTTTTTCCAATTATACCAGGCTCTACCAGCATCTCAAACTGAAGTTCAAGTTGTACCTTTTTCCTCTGAGCAAATGTCAGCTATGGCCCTGTATTTGATGTAGGATTGCATGTAGGGTTGCTGATTGCCAACACACTGAGGAGGTGGATAAGGCTTCTCTTTGCCTGATGCACACAGGTACCATGAAGACCATGCTCTGAGGTACTGCTTCATCCTGTGCTCATTGCTAGGCTTTGTTTTTCCTGTATTTATGTGTGCATTCATGTAAGAATTTAATGAATTCTTAATAGTTGGCTAAAGACACTGTGCATTTTTTCTACAAAACTGGAGCATTTAAGTTGCTTGTTGCCCAGATTTGTTCCTTGATTTGTCCAGAGCACTACAGAGTTCTTGAAGAAACCAACTGTATTTCAGGTTTAGAAAGCAGAAAGTCCTTTAATATTTTCCCCACCACACAAAATGTGTCTGCTCTTGTTCCTAGTCTCAGCTAGCTCAATGCACACTGCATTACTGAGAGCATTGCAGTGGAGCATTGGGATGTCCACCCCTGTGTGCCCTCCAGCCTTGTTGGATGATAAGGAAAAGAAACTTCTCTTGCACTGGTTTGCCTTTTTTTTTTTTTAATTATTATTTTTTGTCCTGCATGACTCCTAATAACTGGTTCCCAAGATCCTGGGAGGAAACCAGGAATTCTCTTTGCTTTCACTACTGAGGAAAATCATCTAGGGATGGAGAGGGACCTGCCCAGATAAAGAAGAAAAGAATGCTGCATTAGCATTTACCTTGCAAGCAGAGCAAAGCTGTGCTTGGAACATCCTATCATCACCTGAAATAATCACCCAGTCCTGGTGGTAATGCCTGTTGTGGTGCTTCTGAGGATGCCTGCTGGGTGAAAGGCTTCTCCAGCAGATTGCTTAAGGTGGGTGGGAAAATGAAACTTCTGGAGGATGGGGGCTGCCAGCAAGTTAATTATTTGTGGTTTTCTGTATAAGAGGTGTTGCACAGGCAGTCTGGGAATGGAAAATGTCTGGAAGGAAAAGTCTTCATAGATTATTTTCTTCCAAGTGCATGTTGAGAAGAGACTGGGGTGCATACACACTGACTGACTCTGGAACAGAATTGTGAAAGGTGGATAATTGTGGTGTAGTAGAATCAGTCAGTTTGACAAAACAGCTGTCACATAAAGGTAGTAAGTGCACATAAGGCACATCAATTTTTCCTTGATGATTCATTTGGTCTAGAGCTTATCAGTATGGTTGTTACATTAAACAACAGTCCTGAGGAAAAAAACGTGGGACAAGGGGCTACATGCATGTTCCTAGCACCTCTCTCAGGGTACAACTGGCCTTAACCTGGGGTGTCCCAGCATGTGCTATTTCAGTTTGAATGGCTTCAAAGGCCAGCTAGAAATCACCTGGGATGTCTTGCCTTTTCCGTGCACAGTATTTTGCTATACTGTGAAGTGACTGCCTCAGTATAAATGCATGTGAGACTCTGGCTCCTCTCATTTCAGCTCCTGGCTCCCTTGAGACTTAGGCAGTTTTCCAGAGAAGGAAAATGATGGATCATCTGGAGACCAATCCACAATATAAATTAGCAAAGAGCTCCAGGGTACATGCAAGAAGGAAAAAAGGTGTCTATCTCAGAGCACTCTTCTAATGGTGACAGCTGTATGTTGTCCCTTTAGTGTATGTTCAGCCACTATTTTGATTGTTACATCCAAGTTTACTGTCACTGACAATACTGTTATGGAAGTGGTTTTGTTGGTTCACTGAATTCGTAGATCTAGGGCACCCATGGTTTATAGTTGGATTTGCTGTTGCTTTTAGTTAGTTCACTCAGCTTTCTGACTTACAACAGTCTTGATGAAAGCAACAGGCGTTCAGAAGCTGCACCAGTTTTATTTCAATCAACTCCAAAATAGCTGTAGGAGAACTGGCAGAACAGTTATGATCATACATTAAATGTCACTCATACAGAGATCTGTGACTTCTTAGTTGGAAACCAATCGTAGACTAAACTTCATCATATTTCCAGAGTGTGTGTTTATAATTTTACTAGTTAATCAAACAATTCTGTTTTAGATTTGTTTATTTATGACTAATAGGATTCTGTATGTAAACAAGGGCAAGAAATTTATTTTTCATTTTTTTACACCTCCATGGCATGGCATTCCCTTTTAAGGAAAACAAATGTAAGGTTCTACCTTGGAAGGTGAGTGGGTGGAACAGTTTGTAAACCACATCATCATAGAACATAACTTGGAAAATAACTGTATTTGAGTATCCGATCCTCTGTGATCACAACATAAACAGTGCCATATTGCTAAACCCATCAGGCATCCCTGGTTTGTTCTTTTGTTGGTAGGACATTTGTATTAAACAAAAGTTCATTTTGTAAGCATTCAATTAAGCATATGTGCTTTGACTTGAAAACTGTCTGCCTGATGGAGGTTGTTTTTTGAGTTATGAGTTGATTTTGCAGCCAAACCATAATGTTGTCTAGAAATTTGGGGCAGGGTTGTCCCACTTCTTACTTTTATCCTGCCAACATACGTATGACATGGGAGGAAGGCTGCATAGTTGTGGAAAGCTTGGCATAAATCATGCTGGACGTGATATACTCTCCTTGTTTTTCCAGCTTCTGCCGTAAAATTACATCACCATGTAAATACAGCCCTGTACATGAGCTCATGCCTGGTACATGGAAAAAGCCATCACTAAAATCAGCACCATGTTCCACAAACACTGCTCCAGCAGATTTACATTCTTTTCTCTAGCTTGCACTGAGGGACAGGCCATCGACTCTCCCAGTCTCTGGCAAAACTCCCATTGCATTCAGCAAAAGCAACCAGTCTTCAAAGCTGGTTTAGTTCTTTCAGCATTGTGATGGTATCATTTGTCTAGCAAAAGGTTCATGCACCTTCATTTTTAAATATTTAAAAATAGATAAATATCTGCTCCCAGTCATTTCTGTAGACACTGAATGTCACTGAACACAGACCAGCTGCAAGTCTTCCCAGAGATTTCCCATGGTCTTGTCCCAGATCCTCTATGCTGATCCCCGCCCCCATATTTCTGACCATGCAACTTGTTCCTTCTTTTTATTTGCCTGTAGACTGCTGCTTTTATCCCTCAGCATAAAGATCTCTCTGAATGATATCTGCTTTTACAATTAACTTTCTGCTGTACTAGTAATGTTTACCCTCTTCTTTATCTAGTACTGGGACCAGCATTATACACGTCCTACGTCTGCTGTTTCACCAACTAGCTACAAGCAGAAGGCTTTCTCTGCTAGGGCCTGGATCATGTCTGATGCTCTGCATTTCTCAGCTACCTTTGCTCCCAGCTTTGATGGGATGGTTCATTTGGAGGTCCCTGAATTTCTTTGTTATCTACCACCATTGAATACAACAACAGGACAAAACTTCTGATGTGTACCTGGGTACCTTCTTCAAGAACTACCTTAGGAAACCAGTCTGGGTGAGAAGGAGCACGCTGTTTGTGCTTCTGACAATTGAGCATAGTATGGTTGTTGGACTGCTATTACCTGGGCTGTGTGTGAGACAAAGAGGGAAGGCTCAAGGAAGAGTCATGAAAAGCTGCACCTCCAGGTGGAGGAAGCCTTGTACCTCCTGTGATCTGGGAAATGCTTATAGCCCGGGAACTGGAGTCCCTTGCCAGATGCCCAAAGGAAGGAGCTGTCATAGTGTCCCTTTTGTCCTCGTCTTGCCCAGCTCTCTGGAGCTATGGAGGGGCTAAATAGGGAAATTTTCCATAGGAGCAATGGTAAGGTTCACAGATTCTTGTGAAGCCGGACGCAGACTGAAAGATCTTGGGAGTCTTTGAAAAAAGCCCAGCAAAACAGTCACAGGAATGTACTTGTTAGTTTTAAATTTAGCCAAGCTTTGTCACTTGTCACAGGAGTGAATTCTTAGTTTGTAGTACATAGGAGAAGAAGAAAATGGCATGTACACCCAAAATCAGGGCTGGGTCTCCTCTGCACTGGTATTTGTTAGTCCTTCAAACTCTGAGGTGGAACTATACATGCTTATCTGCTTCTTTTCCTGCTGGTGGGATGGGGTGGGTGGGGGCTTGTTAAGAGCAAGTAGTGAAGGAGGTAATATAAAAGCAGCACTTCTGTTTTGAAAAACACTGTTCTTCAAAGCAGTGTAACTATTGACAAAGCTTTTGTTTGACGTGACTTAAGATAGAAGATTACGCATTTAGATATTTGCTTAGGTTCTTTAAATACCTCTGTGACATTAGAATGAATTCATCCTCTTTATTTAAAGAGTGTGTTGTTCTGCTATGTTCATTGACCTTTGAGTTCTAGACCTAAGAACACCTGATTTCGTATAGATTCATCCCTCACAACTGACTGACTTCAGTGTGCAAACTGAGGTAAAACCTTCTTGAATCTTTCTGCCACACATTCAGATTTTTTTCCTCCCAGATGGATTCTCTGAAATCTAGTATGAATTGAGCTCGTGACAACTGTTCACTGACGTGGGAAACTGGAAGCAGAAGCAGAGGTTTAATTAAGATTAGTATGAAGAAATGCTTTAAAACTTCATTTTTAGATAATAAGATAACCAGCAGCAGCAGACATTAAGTCCTCTTCTAATCTCCAGCACGTACATCAAATTAGGACTCCATAAAAGCCCAAGGAATTCTGGATGAAACTGTGACAATCAAATCTGAATTTGTGATCAGTGTGACCAGTTTACGCTGATAAGCCTGTGTGGGGAAAAAAGTGGGTCAGAATGCCCATGAAAGAAACTTAGGGAAAACTGGATAAATAGAGAAAGGGCTACAAAAATCAGGATTGATACACTCCCCTAATTTCAAAGGCAAGGAAGTAGAGTCTTGGTGAGGCTAGGGACGCTCTAACCAAGCTCTTCTGCTACAGTGAAGTAGGTACTGGAGTAGAAGAGGATCTCTGAGGCTCTAGTCCTTTGCTGTGATTTGTTAGACTTTGCTGTCTCTCCACATTATGACCAAATGCATCCCTGCTGATTACCATTCTTCAGTGTAGACAAACTGGATTGTGTGTATAAATTACAGCCTCAAGCGTGCTGGATTCAGAAGTACACCCCAATGGGACAGCCAGCGTTGACTCTGCCTGTAATGCCCAGATTCATAGGGAAGGCAATGTAACATCAGTGTGGATGCAGTTCTCTCTGTCTAGCCACACTGTTTCTTGCTGTGGGAGTAAAAATCCTACAAATAACCTTCTTGAAAAATACAGCAGGTGCTGATACTCTAGTCTGAGAGGCATTTACGGCATCCACTTGTTGTCAGCTACTTTATTCATCAGCACTTGGTTCCCTTTCCCTGCCTGCACCTCTCTTGGTTGCCTGAGACAAAGCCCAGTCAAACACATCCAGCTGGTTTACTTCCTTTAACCAGCCCCTGGAAGGTCATCGGAATGACAAGTTTCTCCTGTGCTTCAGAAGCACATGTCAAATCTCTTTGCAAATGTCCCTCTGTATGAACAGATGCCAGCGCTAGCCAGGTCAACGAAAGCAAGGAGTGTATCAGCCGTGCCAGCTGCAGCAGAAATCCAGTGGGAGCTCTGGCAGAACAAGCCTGAATCCAATATCCAGGTGCAGGTTCTCAGCTGGTGCAAAACAAACCGGGCTGGCCAGTGGTATATCGAACCAGCTCAGTTTAGCCGAGGGTCTGGATGCGCAAGCCACAGAAACTAGACTTCTAAAAAGTAAGAAGGTGGTGACTGTTGTGCATCCCTTGGGAAGCTTCAGTAGGCTTGTTCAGGGCTGGAAATACACCTTCAACAGGTTGTGTGAAAATGGGAAAGAACCCTCACCTGCAGTCTGGTCTTTCATACCCCTGGAGAGCCATGGTTCACTTCTCAGTTCTAGTGTTTCTTGTTTAACATCCTGCTTCAGGATCACCTAATAAGCCTTATCCATTTGTATCTGTCATACTGAATAGGATTTCTTGATGTGGCAGGGAAGAGGGAGGTAGAGAGGAAGAATATTTACTGTGATCCTTGTCAACACTCCAATAAGCTCCTTTAATGTTTCTCTGAACTAGTTCTTTGTGAGCTGCCAAATGGGAAGTCACTTTTACCGTAACAGAAAAGGTTAAGATAGGGAACTCAGAAAAAAAATGGACTAATTCAAGTCTTTGACACTGACACTAAGTTTGTTTCTTCATGTGATGCAACAGCGATAATTCTTTCTTACCTTCCAGGAGAGACTGAAATCAGTAAATACAGAATGTGGAACTCGATGATCTTTAAGGTTTCTGTGATTCTATGATATGATATGTTTGGCTTATTAAATATATTATAAAACATGTATTGCTTATTAATTAAAATACAGTAGTATATGTCCTTACCTATGTTGCTAAATACCACAAAGAGTTAAAAAAAGCAGTGATACTTTTCAGACATTTGCTTTTTCTTCATTTGAGCTCCTGCATTTCTGACTTTGGGCAATGCAAATAAATTGGCCATATTTACTTTGAATGAGACTGAATTTCCTTCATGCAGTATTCATTCAATAACTTCTTCTGTAGAGGATGTTTAATAACTTCTGTTGTTGACTGAATTTGATCTAAAATCTGAATTTTGGTTTCACAGTAATATTATATTGCCTGTTTATTTGCAGAGTGCCAAATAAAAGTTACATAGGTTGTGAGAAGCAAAGGTGGCAAGGCATTTACAGGAAGGGTAGGTCTTAAAGGGTGCAGAGCTGATTACTGAGTTGTAGTTCTAACAAGTTCAGATACAACCCTAGCCCATTATCCCTGGAAGTAGTGATGCTTTCAGTCCAAGGCTGTCTTCTCTCAGGTGTCCACAGCTGTTAAAAAGAAAGAGTGGGAAAGACGAGAATAAAGTTGGGATTATTCTTTAACTGTGGGCCTTTTGAGTCAGGTTTGAGACACAGCAGAGGGAATGGCCACTACTCATGCTGCATGAATTTTGTGCCCAATTAAATTACTTTGTTCTCCATCTCCATTGCTGGTGACGGGATTCATAATACATAGTGTCTAATAGTAAGCTTGAAAATGTTCTGATGAATTGCTTTTGTGCAGTAGAGTGATTTCTGCTTTCTGTGATACTCAGTCTTTTACAGAGGAGCAAGCAACGGATGCTTGGAAATGCATCTGCTAAACAATTAGCCCAGAAGCTCCAGCCCAAGGAGTTCCACAGTGCCCAGACTTACAGGTAGTACAAGCACATAGTCAAGTAGAGCCATGCAGCAAATCTCAGTTCCAAGGATGAAATTTTGAGAATTTGAACATTAAAAAATGTTTCATTAACAAGAATCTGAAAGGTTCTGGACCTGCAACACATAAAGGTTGCAGTTATTCCAAAGCACACCCAGGAAAGTAGGAGTCTGGAAAGGGAGGAAGCCTGGCATTTGGGTGCCACAGCCTCCTGAGAGCACGCCTGGCAATGCAGTGGTTGAGGCTTTTACTGCTACTTAACTGAGAGCTATTTTCTAGGTAATGGAGATTGAGGCCATCTATGGAGCCCTTGTACAAATGTGTAAAGACTGCACTCACTCCATGGAGCAGTGAAAATTACTAAGTTCACAATTTTAGAAAAAAGTGAAGTATACCACGGTCTCCCTTTGGAGGAGAGACCCCACTGAGGCCCCACGAAGAGACTGCATTCTACCTGGAAACTAAGAAACAAAACCCTGACACTACACGTTCTGCAATTCATCTGTGATAAGATCAGTGGACTTAGCAAAGCAGCGTCAGTCATCCATCACAAAAGCTCCTGCAGAAGCACTAAGGCTGTGACAGAATGCATGTAGCAGGTGATCCAAAATGAAAGAAGAAAAGGTCCAAGAATAAAGGCATGCAACACTCATGAAGAGGTCAGGGGAAAAAACCATGCTGGTTCCTCATGCTGCAGCACATGGCACAAGCTAAGACAATGCTCAGCATTTTGATGATGCCACCAAACCTGCAGTAGATTGGATGGCCCCGCAGGAGTCTCCTCATGCCAGAACCCTGGGCACAGATGAAGACAGTGGCGCTGATACCACTAAGAAATTCTTCATGGGGAAAGGATATGTGGGCCCTGTTGTGACAGGTAAAGCATCTGGTCCTCATGAAAGCACACAGACTACTGATTGCTGTTAAACAGAATCATAGAGTAAAAGCTGAAAAACTGTCAGGGCTGTGTTTATATTGGAAACTGGCATCCGTGTGACTGGGTGTCAGCTAGAGACAGAGATGGCAAAGAGGAGACCCCCCAGTACACTGGAGTCCTAGGACTTGTCACTCACTTGGAATCACACGTGCATTTACATGCACACACACACACACATATATATATGGGCACACACAGAGAGTGGGAAACAAATGGTCTTGGCAGCAGCATCATTAAGAGGTGGCCCTGTTGTGGAGTGAGCTTGTTAATGTAGGTAGAAATAAACCAGCCAAAGGAGGTGACAGTTCTTCAAATCCCACACAGCTAAGCAGCACAATTTGCCCAGGGAGACAGAATTTGTATCAACTCCCTCAGTGAAGCTGATGTCTTTCTCTATAAATAGCAAGCTGGCAGTCATTCAGTTGCCCACAAGCTGACACTGAGTGCTTCCTTAGAAAAGTCTGCCCAGCGCTTTGGCAGCAGATCTTTTTCTTATATTGGTTGTAAATGTAAAAGAAGGTGCAAAATAATGGGAACTGCAAAGGGGTCATAGCTCAGTATCACGTTTGTAAGGTCAGGTATGGGGACACCACAGACTTGGCCAACTATCAGACAGAACAACTGGCACAACTTGGTACCAGCGTCCGAGGCTCTGGGGTATGACAGAAGGGCACTGATTCTTTACATTCCTTCCAATTTTGAGTGTGCAATCATGTCAGGGCTAATATTCCAGGGTGATTAGGTTAATTGCTTAATTGCTGTTTATCCAAGCTGATTGCAGGCCTCCCAAATTACATTTACTTTAAAAACATTTCTTGATGTCTGTCACTAAATTACCCTGATGTTGGAATTTATAGGAAGGAGGTAGTAAAAGCAAAATTATAGCACAGTAATTTCTGGAGGTTCATACTGATAGCAGAAGTAGACACAGTGCATGTTTTTGGAGGGCGAAACTGGTATTTTGTGCTTCAGAATAAAGGTATTTGAACTGGCAATCTAGTAGTGTTGCAAAATGGGAAATGCCATTCTGAGGCCATGGCTGAGAGCTCTGTACGGGTGACAGAGAGCTATGCATTGCTTCACTTGGTGCTGGGAAAGCCCCAGCTGGAGAAGGGTGTCAAGCTGTGGTCATCATCTTTCAAGACAGATGGAGGTGAACCAGAGAGAGTTTAGAGGAAATGACAAAGTTAAGAACAAGAAAATCTGGCCTGTGAGTACAAAGTAAAGGTAAGGGTGTTGTTTAAGCTGGAAAAGAGAGAGCACAGCATTAAATTCTAATGCACTAATATGTAAAGGTCTGTTGAAAGGGACAGAGAAGGACTGTGCTTTGTGTCTACTAGGGATGAACCGAATGCTCCCATCATGACAAGGAAGTTTCCATTAGAAAATACCTGCTTCAATCTTTTAGATTGCCCAGCGACATGTTAACGTCTCTGTAAAATGCTGAGGCAAGAAGAGTGTGCTCAGCTATCACCTGCATATCTTATAAGTTTGAATATTGCTGGAGATGAATAACAAGGTGGGTTTCTTTGCTTCTTTGGTTTGCTGCCCTATAGAAAAGTCTTTAAAAAACAGTTACCAGCAGTCCAAAAATGATATATTAAAAATTTTTAGTGGAATGAAAAGAATATCTCTTTTTGTCCAGCTTTTTAATCCTTTCATGGACGTTTGGCAGTTTTAAGAATTAGAAGTGACAAAAAGTTAATGTTGCAAAGAGAATAGGAAGCACTCACCTCACTGATGACAAGGAGGTAACCGTAAGTGACCCGCCCGTTGGGTAGATGTGTATTTGACACAGCGATGGGCTCTGTGGTACACATCATGTTAGCATTACCATAAAGCACAGCTTTCAGCAAACACAGCATCTCTAGCTGTTGTTTAATCTATTCACGCCTTATTGTCTGTTCTGTCCCATAAACATTGTTCTGTAAGAGCTTTCCATTACGTCAGGTATGAGCAAAAAGCTAAAACAAAGGTTCCTCAGTCGGGAACTCCTCACGCATTCCCCGGGCACCTTCCCCTGGGATGGGTGTGTCCGGAGCGCGCAGGGTTCCCGGTCAGGCCACCGGTCGGAAATACGGCTTTATGGGAAACCCTGAGCAGCTGCTGGATTTTGGTCCAGTTTCAGAAGCTCCCTTAGTGATTTTCACTGTCCAAGCACACTTTCAGCAGTTGAGCTGTTAACAGGGACAATTAACGAAGCAGCAATAGAACCGTGGTTGCACACAACTGGGGTAGAATTTGTTCCAGTCTTCTCTCCTAGAAACAAGTGGGACTATACTGAAATCAATGCAAGTGCTTTTCATTTGTTTCTTTTTATGTCTCATCCCATGGTACCATCAGTTTCTTTTTAACTCACTAGCTGGAATCTGGTATTTCTGTCTATGGGGAGGGCAGCAGCGTAGTTAAAGTGAAGAGCTATGCTAACTGCATGGAACAAAACACCAGCAGCAGGGAAATAGATTCTGTTCTTGGTTTAAAGCTGAATTTGTATTGACTTGGTGAGCTGGTGGCTGCTTTGAACTTCAATGTGTTTTTACTTATTAACATGTAAAAGGTAATCATTAAGAGCCCCTACATTCTTTATTAATGAGAGACATGCATGAGGTAAAATTTAAGGAAGCTTTTGCCTGATCCTCTCTAATGTTACTGTAAAGCACAGTTGGAAACTCAAGCAGCAACACTGGAGACTTTTAAAAAGAATTTGTTTACATTTCAGTCTCAACCTATTCACATTTATAGTCTAGTCTGTATTTCCAGATGAAACTGATTAAGCACATTCTGAATTTCAAAGCCCTTCTGTGTTCACTCATATTTGTTAGAGACTGACGCACGAGCGGCTCTTTGCCGATTCCCAAACGAGTCCAGGTGTAACAGGACCGGGCCTACCATGCCTTAGGTTGATTTTCTGATTACATTATTTTATTACACTTAATTTACATAGTGAAACCAATTTTTTTTTCTTTTACAGAGCTTCCTGTTGGCAACACGACATTGTGTGAATGGCATATCATCCCGACTCCTTTTGCAGTATCGTGTGGCCTCATGCCAACTTTTTGTTTGAAAAGGGCGTGAAGGGATTCGACATATGACAAATGATGCTAAACATTAACTGTGACATCATTTGAGCACCTGCCTCACGAATAACCCCGGATACTCTCACAGATGCAGAGCAGAATAGAATAGAAACTTTTAAAAATCAATTTCAGCAAGAAATCTGCCATAAAATTCCATATGTCCTTTCTAACGTAAGTAAAGGTTTGTTCTTGGCTAACGCACAAGCTATTTTTAGGTGACACCAAATAACTATTTGCTGTTAACTGTATGCTCTGGGCAAAGGCCAGCTATGGTAACTACACTTTGTCTTAGTAAGCATCTAATTACTTTAGTAAGCTGTTTAACGTGGTTATCAATTTCCCATCTCTAGTTGTGCAGCTTTGCTCCGTGCTCTTTAACACCTGTGATTCACCTCTGCTCACCTGCTTTTGTGAGTCTTCCTCTGGGCACAGAAAACTTTTTGAATGCATAGGTTGTATTACAGCAATAAAACCATTACAACAGAAATCAGGAACAGAGTTTTTTACAGATGAAAATGAATATGCAGAAGACCCAGTTTAAGTTTATTGACCTTCTGCCTTGGAATGTCTCTTTATTTAAATAAAAAAGTCAATGGCCATAGGAAGTTTCAAGGCTTGCATGTGAAGCAATGCATGAAAAATGGGACAGAATTAAGTTACTTGGATACTTATGGTCATGTTCTCTTTAGAAGCTGTTTTCTTGTGCAATAGGCAAACCAAAATATTATTATTCAGCTTCACTGATTATTTTTTTTTTTGTAAAAGGCTTAGGTCTTAAGATAAGGTCTGTGTGAAAAGCTCTGCCTTTCCATCCAGTCATGACTGCCCAGATTTCCCCCAAGTGCTTCTTTGTGTATAGCTGAGG
This sequence comes from Chloroceryle aenea, assembly GCA_013399075.1. Lineage (NCBI taxonomy): Eukaryota > Metazoa > Chordata > Aves > Coraciiformes > Cerylidae > Chloroceryle > Chloroceryle aenea. The sequence continues at coordinate 112,215 of VWZY01004171.1, forward strand.
GGAAGAAAGAGAATTGCACCCAAACCTGCAAGTCTTTGGTTTTAACATATTATACCATGTTCAGAAAAAAACCTCAGAATTTTAATGATAGACCTGCTGGAACTGAAAATACATTATGGGAAGTGTGGTGGAAAGGCCTAGCTGCATCTCACCAAATTCAGTCACTGGAGACAGGGTTGAAGAGGTCAAAACCACACTGTAATTGAATGTTTGGTTTTTGCATTTCACAGTAAAACAAGAGTCCTGTTACAGAACTGCCCTCTTTGAAAAGAGCTTCCACCTCCAGCAGCTATGGGCAGAGCTGTGGTCGAAAATGACTTCAGCTGAGTAACTGCTGTAGGGTGGTGTTTGTCTGACTCTGTCAGTGATACTGAGAAAGGGTCTTCCCTACCTTCCCTTGAAATGCTGAGTAGGAGCCATTTAAGAGAGCACCTTTCTATGGGGATAATGGCTCGTTTAAACCAGTGGAGTTACTGTTGAGAAATTAATTTTAATGGTATGCTATACCTAAGGAGAATATATTTTCTATTATGAAATTATACAGAATCATCATTAATTTTCTGTATTTTCATTATAAACTATTAATTGCACCAGGCACATTCCACAAGGATGGAAGAAGAAAGGAGAAGATTTAAGAATAAGCCATGCCCAAGTGAATGTGGGATAGCAGAAAGCTGACGGATGCTCCTCTCTCTGTGTGAGTTCACGCTTTTGGTTTATGTGTGTTGTATCTCTACAGAGGTACAGAGAAGCCCAGCAGGTAGCAGGCAGCTGACACTTGAGCAGCAGAGCTGAGCTTGACTAGACGCTTGTGCTACTCTGGCAATACCAAGTATTTCTGAAAACTATTTGATTAGTCAGTGCACTCTGGCTGCTTTAAGATGCTCTGGAGTAAATCAAGCAAAATATAACTCTTTTCATGACTATCAAATAAAAGCATGAGATGGCGGAGCCTGAAGTAATTTTCATGTTCAAACAGTGTATTTTCCATATCTTTAATGTGCTAGATTTTCATTAACCTTAATTCCGAGTTTCCTAGCTTTATCATGTTTGGTTTAGTTTAGGAGTAATAACAACATCACTCTCAAGTCATCTGGAAAAAATTGTCTGGATTTTACTCTACATTATAAAATCCTTTTTCAAGTAGTTTTGTCAGGGAATATAATTCCCAGCATTGGTTGGAATAGTTTTGGCGGAAAATTAGATCTTTATTAAATGCACATTTTTAAACAAAGAGCCGGCTTTCTGGGGAAAACCTTGTTTTCTTTTAAATTAACTGATTAAATACTCAGAACTAGTCTTTTAGCCAAAAGTTGAAAAGCCTCTCTTTGGAAGCACTCCCATCTCTTCCCATGGGAGTTGTAGCTCAAATGCCTCTCTCTCTAAGGAGACTGACACTCAGGGAAGCGCTGCAGGCAATCTGCAGGACAGGAGACTGACAGACATAGTCATAAGCCAAACTGCACCCTCAGCTGCAGCTCCAAGGACCCAGCAGGATGACATTCTCTAAACTCAAGCTTTTGAAACTCTAAGGGAATAGCTGGAAATGTGACTTCCCCTTTTGGCAAAAAAAATTACTATCAGCTTGTCCTCCTCCTTACTCCTAAGAAACTGACATTATTCGTATATCTGAACATGGGAACTACAGAATGTTGTGATGTTGTGGGTGCTTGGCACCTGGTAGTACTGGTCCCACTATCTTCCAGAACTGTCATCTGGCAGTTAACTTAAATCATGTTATACCCAGTCTCTGTAAATTTGTTTGTATATACAAATTAGAATTTATATAACCCTTAACAATACTGTAAAAGAAAGTTCATGCACAAAATATCCATCAGCATAGCTCAATAAACAGCCTTATCTACATTTACATTGGGCTTCCACTCTTTCCCGTTCAACATATGGTTTCACTTTGAGAGAGCAGACCCAGTAAACTCCTATCATCAGTAGGTTGATACATGCTGTAATTTGTAACAGTCCATCTGAGGAAGATTTCCCATGTTTAGTTAATGTTAAATGGCTTTCTAAAATGCTAACTTTCTTTCTATATTTCAACACTGAGTACTGTATATAGGAAAAGAAATGATGGTTCTTGCCTGTCTCTCCAAACATTTTAGATTTCATTTATTTTACAATACGTGTTGGTGTTTGAATCATTACAGAGATGCTGACCTCAAGATCCTTTGTACTTAAGAGGCAAATGAGATCTTAATTCTACCCTAATTCTTCTCCTGGGTTTGCTGCTTCTGTAGTGTGGCACACTGTCAGTTCTGAATAGTGTAATTTATGTTTCACAGTGCAAGTGGGATGGGATCTCCAGGATCCCACACTGGGTGCTGGAGGGCTTCTGAAACCCTGCTGGCCCAGATGAAGACTTGGGCCTGCCTGTATGAAATGTTTTGCTTGAAGGTCAGCTGAGGTGCAGAAGTGATGGAGGTCCTTGAGGTTTTTGAGGTTCCTTGGTTTTTTGGTTCCTTTTTTTTCTTTCTTCCTTTTGTGAAACAGCAAATCTGGACATCCCTGAAACAAATACCTGATTAACAGGTGAGGAAGACAGTTCCCACTTGAACCATCAGTGTCTTTTGCCCCAGGCAGCAAAACAGATCACTGCAGTGAGACTATTTCTCTGGGTACAGTAACTGTGGATGCATCTACACAGCCCCAGATGGAGGCAAACCACACAGCCCCTTAAAATAACAAGGCTAGTGCATGTCAATGCCCAGGGCTTGGTCTTACTGGCTCCAGTTTGCAAAAAAAAAAAATCTTCCCGGAAGAATCTGCCCAGATAAGACATACAGAGTGGTATGAAGATGAATCACATGGTAGGGCTTGGAGTCTGTCTGGTAAAGTACTGGCATGACCTGTAAACATGGGAAAGGACTGAGGTCATAGCAACATGCTGATGCAGGAGGTGTATAACTAAACTAATCATCCCATTTGAAATGTAAACCTGCATCCATCAGAAAAGCATGCAAAGGGGCCACCAGTAGTGCCTGAAACCAGAAATTTCCAGGTTCTGCTCTCAAGAGACGGGGCAGCTGGCAAAGACAGATTCTGTAGATGGAACAGATATAAGGCCGGAGAAGATGAGACTAGAAAATTCAGGTGACCCTTCCCTGCGTGGTACAGAATGCTGAGTCTAGCAGAACCCATCAGCCTACCCTTGGTGTTGGATGCAGTGACTCAGGATAGCAACTCCTGCATCATTTGCCAAAGAGCCAAACCTTGACCAAGCTTTTCATCAACCTTACTGCAGTATTAAAAATAGATGTATTTTCCAACACCCGCAGGTAGATGAGGTCACAATGCAAATGCTGATTCTGGAGGTATATGCCAAAGGAATGCTGCACCTGGGGCTGTTCCACCCTCTTGGGAAACAAACATCTGTTGCTGGTTTTGGCCGTGGGTCCATAAGGACACTGAAAGGTTCTTTTTCTTTTATGTCCCCAAATCAAAGGTTTAACAACTAATAGTGGAGACGTATGGGTATCACGATACAATGGAATGAACAGTTTCTCCCTCAACTCCCTACAAGTGAACATTGTATCCCAATCTGGTGCCGTGCTTTAGGCTGAGGAGGTGCTGGGATGGCTAGGGAAGGTAAGGTACCTGGAAATGCCCCACTTTCCTATGTGATATTGGCATGGTCCTTTTGTGACTGGCTGATAATAACAACACATTTTGACTTTACTTCGTTTCAGCCTAGATAGAGCTGCAGCTATTTCTTGGGAGAAAGGAGATTATTTCTTATCTAAGCTATCTTATATCCTGCTTAGTTATTGTGTCATCCATGATCAAGATGGAGAATTTCACCTGCAGCTGCTGCTGACTGTTGTACAATTCACAACAAAGTGTAATTTTACAGCTAACTCAGTTAAATACAGCTCTAATCAGCCATAAGCTCAGTGTCTCAGATACACAGTAGGAAAAGGACAGATGTTGCGGCTGACAAGAGAGCAACATACCCAACCTGTATTATACTTAAGTTGAAAGATATTTCTGTAAGAAAACAGTGAGAAGGCCGAGCAATCCAATGGACTGAAACTTATCTGCTGGGTAATATGTTTATTAGAGCCTGCAGGAAAAAAGCTGCTCAATATGTAGAACTGGTTCTGGAGTCCCTGAACAAAGTCCTAACTTGAAGTAACATTTCAACTGGTGGTACTGAAAGATATGATACAGGAAACAGCCTCATCATCAACAACATAAATGTAATCAAACTTCATCAATTCTGCCGTTTGAAGAGCAACTTGAGGAGCTAATCAAAGAAAGCAGCTCATCAAAGAAAGCAGGCTGTCCTGGGATACAAATTCCTGAAAGACACATCTCTTCAAACAACAGACAGTGGAAATCAGAAGTGAATACTGACTTTGAAACCTACAGGGAAAAATGCAAACAACCCACTGAGGTGCAGAGGTCAACTACGCTCTGCTAGTATGATGGGGTTTGTCTTGCTATGGACTTGGGAAACTGACACACTTGGTTTATATTTCCATGATTGTCCTCACAATCATAGGAAGAATATTTCTTATTTCCTAGTAGATTTTACAGTAGTTCATTGATTCTGTGTCCAACTCTATAGCATCAAAATTGGGATACAGCTGAATAAATGACCAGAAGTTTGGTACAGACTGATGACTTATTTATTAAGTGCTTCTCTGATTTTCATTTTGCAATGCACAATGAAAAGTGGTCTCAAAGGACTAGCAATTTAATGGGACCATGTAAAAAGATCACATGACTGAATAGGTCTTTGTGAACTGATTAAATCTGAGTAGCGTTGGAGTTTTTTCTTACTCTAGGATCTTTTGTTTGTTCCATTTATCCACTGACAGATGGATTCTGGTTCCTCATTCCATGTACACCTAAAATTCTCCCCTGAAGATTAGTCAGAGGTCAGATGTCCAAGAAGCAGGACCAGTCTTGTCATAGTAATTGGTTGCAGCATAGTGTCTTCAGCTGATGAACATTTAAGCTTTCTCACGGTTTTTCTTTCCTGTTCAGTTGCAAACCTGTTTAACCTGTAACCGGTGCAAATCCATGGCTTGTAGAAGTGCGGGCTGTGTAACCTTACGCAGGCAGTCATCCTGTCAGCCCCACTGACACTAATGCCCACGTTCACAAGCTGTAAATACATTCCATACATTTATAAAAGCCATGTTATAAGCATGTTGCCTTTCAGGACTAATATCATCGTTCTGAAGACTGTATCATGAAAAATGAAAGGCAAACATTTTGTCCATTGAAATGTAGCACAGGTTTTGTAAGACACAGGTCTGCTCCAAACAAGGTATTGGGCACAGATCCATTACAGAATTCCTAAACATTCCCACAATGAACAAATAAAAAAATAATAGTTATATTTGCAGTTCCTAAATTTTTAATTTTCATGAGTTGCTATCTAAAATGTTGCTTCAAGTTTAGATCATGTTTCCTGAAACTATTGTAGATCCATAGGAATGTTTTTGCCTTCTTTGTAGTCTTGGATTTCAACATCAATTGTTCCCATGGTTATGTTCAACACTGTTCTCTAAACAGTCTGGTATTGCCTGAAGTGTGTTTTGACACAATGGCTTTAGTTAAGAGATGTAGATTTGGATTGTTTTGATTTAGTTTTGTCTTCTAGTGTTTCAATACTTAAGCAAAGGTGCTGAGACTGTAGCTTATTACGCATACTATAACACTGACAATCATATTTTTTTGTTTGGTGTTACGTAACTCTTATTTTTGTTGTCTACGAGGACACTGAGCTGGTGCCATGTTTTCTCTCTCTTGATTGTGATGATTACTTCAAAAGGTGATGACTCACTTCTGAAGCTTTTAGTATCTAATTCAAATTTAGTGTGAAAAAAACCCCAAATATTTTTTTATTTAAACTCCTGATCAGGACACGTATTTTCTGTCAGTAATTCCACTCGCCATCAGTCTTAAATACTGAAGTGGAGCTGATTAAAACTGCTTGTCCTTAAAATGTCTTTTTTGCTGTTACGTGTGGATAATGCAAGTTCGGTGGCCAAACTAAACAAATGGAAAATAATTTTGGTTTTGGGTAGAGCTGAAAACATCTCAGTCAACCCAAAACAAAAGGGTTTATTTTGATTTCTTGTTATTGATCTCGTGGAAAATCAAATTAAAATGATAACGTAATTTTAAAACTGTAATTTTGTTTCATGTTTGCAGCAATAACACACATTGACCTTTCTGTATGATTTTCAGGTCTTCAGAAAACTTTTTTATTAAGGGGCATCAGACTTTATAGTGACTGTGATGTTCTAAAAGCATGTTTTTCTGAAAACCTAGTATTTGCTAAAAATAGGGTTCCCTACTCTACTGTGAATATAGGTCAAAAAGTTTTCAGTTTCTTTTAAGGAATGTTGGATTGTAAAAGGGAAAAGCCATTTAATTTTTCTCGTCGCGCCAACAGGAACTCCCTGGAGTTCTATTTATTGTCTTCTCTTGAGGGGATTATTTTTAAATTCAGTTTCAATTCTTCTGCCAGGCAGCTCCTTCCACCCAGAGCCAGCTCCNACTGCACGAACTGCCTTCACCTGGATTTTTTCTCATCCTTGGCAATAATTAGCTGCGGCTAACGGCGCACATTTTCTCGGCCAGCAGCTGTTCTTTCTCTAGCGGTACCTGGCCCTGGCCCTCCGGGTCCCCGCCCGCTGCCCGCCCAAGGCTGGCTGACAAGATGGCGCCCGTCCCAGGGCGGTGGTGGCGGTCTGCACGCTTCCCCGGCCGCCCGCCTCAGAAAATCATAGTCTTGATCTCTTCTGCCACACAGCGGCTACAGTGGAGAACTGCCCCAAAACCATACGCAGACCTCTGGCAAATTGGGTGTTTGAGGGGAGGTTTAATGCCCACACCTGGTCAGTTTGAAGTGCAGCTACCTGCTCCCTCCTCAGCCTTGGCTCCAGCGCTGTGCTCGCACATCGACACACCCCGGGCCTCTTCCCGGGGTCTCCCAAGCTCCTCGGCTGTTTTCTCCTTTTTAGGGGAAAAGATAGATACAAACAGTAACGAGTTTGATATATTCTGACACCGCTACAGTCTCATAAGCTGACCCGTTGAAAACAGGATAAGAGCCACACTGGAATCTGTGGGGCAGATGTCGCCCCGCTGGTGCTGTTCTGAGGTGGACCACGTACCACAGCCACCAAAGGACAGGCTTAACCCAGCTCCACACTCACAGGAGTTACATGTCACCTGGGCTCGGAGCTGGTGTCTCGCACTGGTGCTGAGCAGCGCTGGGCTTCGCAGACATAACCGGGCTGCTCCTCAGTGCCAGTCGTTTCCCTGGGGAGCTCTGCCGAAGTGTACAGGCACTGCTTGGGGTGCTGCTGAAGCTGAGACAACCACCATTAGGGAGTTGTAGACCAACAAAAGCAATTCCAGGAGGTAAGGAAGTATCTCTATATCCTCTTATTTTTGTTTTGAAGGGAAATAGCTCTTCTCAAATTGGTTTGGCAATTTCAGCACATGTTGTTACCTTCAGTCAGGTGGGGGACTGCAGGTAACTGCAGAGGGTATGAATAAGAGGGTGTGAATAAGCTGCTAGCAAGGACCCTGGTTTTGTTTCATAATTCTCAGAACTGGATTTATGGTATCCACAGAGTTTTTGTTAAGGGAGTATAACTGAAGTAAGGAGACATCTGCTACATTTGTCAGATGAGCTGGAAAAACACAGATTTCACCACAGCTCTGCCCTGCCTCAAAATGGACAGAGCTTGGTAAATGTTTCACTTTACCAACCCAGCATATCTTCCTAAAAGAGATGCATGGAGAAACTAAATTAGGCTAGCTCTGATTAAACCCATTGGCCAAGAACATTGTGAAACCAATGTCTTGCCTTCCACCCCACTCCTGATACTACTTGGCAGAATGAATTCCTGATCTTCCTTGAAAAGGAACTCTCTCCATTTAAAGGTTACAAAATGCACTGTCAGGATGGCATTACTTTTAATTATTTTTCATTATAATCACATTCAAGGGAGGATCAGTGTAAAAATATGGCTCAGTTATGCCATTTTGTTTGCTTCAAAAATTGAGTTTCCCTGTTATTTGGAAATGAAAAATGACAGCCCTGAGCTTCCAACACGTCACATACACATGTGCAAACCAGCTCGTTTCTGGGCTGGCTGATTGACCCCTCTGTCCTTCTAGGATCCAGACTGACAAGAGAGACACTTTCAGTCATTTTTTTGCTTGCAATAAATGTGTAGAACCTATGAGACTCTCTCTTCAGGTATTAGTCCCTGAGCATTATTATTCTTTTTCTATATTACCAACTGGTCTGCTTCATTGTCCATTGAACCCAATGGAAAATTCTCCCTTGACTGACCCAGTGGTCACAGATGAGCAGCAGGAAAGGAGCAGGCCTCTTTTTCTGCCAAGTTTTGGCCAGAGACACACAAAAAAAAGGCAATACTTCTCCCAGAGAACTGGAAAGATAATATTAGTCTGCCATTTCCTGCTGTTCCTAATGAATAGTTTGAGGGTTCATAAATTTTAAAGGCTTCATTGCAAAAGAATTCTTTGGTTTTACCATAACAAATGTAAGTTTGTCTGGGACATCCTGAAAGTTTTCTCTCCCCCATCTAATGACTGACACAGCATGGTCTTATGAGAGACATGGATTAGCACTAGAATGAACTTTGGAAAAAATTTCCTTTTCAATGGATGTACTCAGCCAAACATTTCCCATGTTGCCTCTCCTAATTCTGGAGCTAAGTGTATTTGAATAGAAATTTATCTCCTTAACCTTTGTTTTCTCCTTTGGCTGAGTCTACAGTGATCCTGTGTTCTATGTTTGCAAAAAGAGATTTGCTGCTACAGTTTTATTGCCGGGTCAAGTACAATCAAAAAGTATGTTGAGAGAAAGCCAAAGCCTTCTTAAAACACAGATGTCTTAAGTATTACAGATGTCATCCATGTTTAGCAAATAGGGTGGGTTCTGGATAGCCGATGAGACTGACAGTGAGTGATCAACCTTTTGCTGTTAAAACACCAGTTCTGAACAAGCACTGAACAGTGAGAATTTCCAATTACGTGTGTTTATCTGATTAGATGAAATATGCTTCCTGGCCATTATCCATCTCACAGTGAACAATTCTGCACTTATTAAAGCCTTTTTTCTTTCAGCAGCAGATCCTTTAGATTCAGATCAGAGGAGAAGCATCTGTTGTTTCTAGGCTGCACCTCCTCTACTGCTAAGGAGCTCAGGCCTCAGGAGTGTAAAGAGAGCACCCAGTAGTAGCAAGAAGTTTAGAAAATAAAAAGGGATCCAAAACTCATTTATGGAAACTTATGGAGATTAGATCTGGGGACACCACTGACCTTTCGATATTTGGTGATGGGAAGGGAGGGTGCTATTTGTAGTAAGTATTTGGAAAGTTCTCATGCCTTCCTTGAGACTAAGAGGAGTGAATTTGGGAGTGCAGACTGTGCTACGTCCTTCTTTAATCCTTCTAGTGATTGCTGCCTTTTTGTCATGATTGACCTTCTGGTGAGAAATTAACTGAGCAGACTATTATTACACTTGGTGATTTCTTTCCTGTGAATTAAAATTCTTTGTAATATAAAAGAGATTTATTTCTGATTTTTTTTCTCTTTAAATACTCATTCATGTTGTTTGGAATGGTAATTTTCCTTACTTAGTACAGCTTTCCACTGCTTGTTTTAATTGTCCTGTTTTACTGCTTTTTCAACAAAATGCTTGGCAACCATTGCTCTCCTATCATGATAGTATACTGGTATCATAATGACAGCATGGTCTTATTTCTAAGAGACTGACCCAACAGCTTCTGTAATACATAAAAATCTTTGTACGGATTACAGTCTGCTTTGGATCAGTGTTGGCTATCAGAAGGCCTTCTGCGATCAAAATCCTTTCCTGGCTATGTCAGAGACATTTTTAGGTGAGTTAGGGACAATAGTTTTCACCTCTGTATCTTCTTTTCACTGCCTGCTGTGTGTCTGTTCCTGTTTGCATCTCAGGCACCTTGGAACTCAGCTTGCTGGCATTTGTAACATTTGGCAAGTGTTACTTGCAATTGCTATTAATTCTGTGAGCTGATCCTTGTAATATATGGGTGGTAAATTGTTCTCATGTGTATAATGTGACGAGTTATACAGTAAAAGACTTACTGCAGTTGTCACTTTCATAGTCCTGTGGATTTAAGGCTCTGTTCTGATGTTTTATAAATACCTATATTTGTACATAGATACATACACCTCTGTGTGTATACGTGTCCTTTAACATGCACAGGACATGTATGTATATAGGCTATGTAGGGCAGTACTGTTGCTACTGGTTTTATTCCTTAGGCCAGTTTCTGCTTCCAGCTGTTGAACTTCCTCATTCTGCAGTTTGCTCCAGTGGATGTTTGCTACGGGTGACCAATCATTTCCTGCTTGTTACCCCGTATTTGAAGTTCTCTCCTTGGCAGCCTGGGAGGGCAAGGGAGAAACTTAGATATGCTGATAGCAGCCCCTGAGAATAAGGCCATACTATGGTTTTGTGTTTGACCAGCTAGAGGAACTGCCTTCGAGTCGTGTTGAGTCATTCCTGAACTTCAGGGAACACTTTACTGGGAGAGTAACAGAACTGGCACAGGTTACCCAAAGAGGTTGTGGAGTCTCCATCCTTGGAGATCTTCAAAAGCTGTCTGGACATGACACTGGGTACCCAGCTCTCTGAGACTGTGCTTGGTCATGTTAAATCATGCATTTTTCCTTCTTTTTCAAAAATATTGTCTGTTATTTGTATAGCACAAATGAGGAGAATAATATGGAAAGGAGAAAGAAGTTTCTACTGATGTATAACTGCAGGGCTTGCTCCCACCATCAAGATCATGAACAACACCCACTCTCACACCTTCCACTTCAAAATCAAACAGGTGACTGTTTTTCCCAGTATATGTTTGAGTTATAAATCAGTTTCAGTTACAATAGTGACACAACTGATTTACTAATTCTCTGTGTCGCTACAGAACTTGTGGAAACTGTAGTCATGAGCAGGACTCTACTTGTCATTTATTCCTTCTATTGTCTGCTGGGCAGCTGAGTTAGCTTTGGAGTGCTCTCAAAATCAGAGGCCAGCATGAGAGAAACATGTTTAAATGAAGGTTCAGCTCCTTTCATTCCCGACAGAGGATTTTGAAGTTCAACTGACTCCCAGCAGCTCGGGAAAGGTTGGATGGGTAGTCAGGGCATAATGGGGTAGGCACAAAAGCCTCCATCAATCTGAGAGTTCTGTGAACCAGTGGGGTTCTGGTGTATCCTCACTGACTTCAGCTGGAGGTAAACTTAAGGAATGTGCTCCAAAGACTTTTGTATCCAGCAGCTTTTACTCTTGGACTTAGTCCTGTAACAGTGCAGTGAGTCAGGGGTTATTAAGCATGCAGCTGGGGAAAGGGGTGTTTTTAAATACAGCCTTTGCAAGAAAGTGTTAAGTCTCTTGTAAATAACTGGCTTTCATTTCTAAAGCAAGCTAGAGACAATGTAACTACTTGAGACATTGTTATTTCCATTGCATATAATACTGGTAAGGATTTTTAAATTCTACTCCATATCAGTTATGGTTTTCTTTGGTATATTTGTGTTTGGTTTTTTTTCTGTAGCTAAAATGCTTTCCCACAGATAATTATCTTTCTTGTCTGTGTTCAATTCTGTCTTGATCTTGTTGTCACTCAAGTATTTGCAGACTTTATTTTTTTCTATTGGCTTACAGTGGTATCATAACCATTTTAAAGGTTGTTGGCTTTGCTAAGCTTCCCTTAAAAATGAAATTTTCAACGCTTTACCTTGAGTTTTCTTAATTTTCCAGAGACTTTGCTGGTAGGAATGTAGCTACCGAATAATATACACACATGTTCATTGCTTTCTAGAGCAGAAATTACTGGATTTTGGTCTTCACAATTTTTTTCTTAATAACAGCACTACCCATTTGAGAGCTCGTGTCTGGAACTGTGCTGGCATGCTTGGCTTCAGTTCCCATGTATCATCCAGTAACACCCTCTTTCTTTCAGCATCGCTGCTGCTCACGTTTGTGTCATAAATTACCTAGGGTTTTTGTTGTATTCTTTTCTGCAGACTGGCTTTGACTTTCCTAGATTGAATCTTTGATATATTCTTAATTTATTTTTTTTTTTACTATATAACTTGTTTCAATTATATCCTTGAAGCAGTACTAGTCATAGAATATCCAGGCATTATTTGATATCTTCTTTTCATGCTCATGATGTTTTTACCTGAATAGGGAATTGCTATATCTCTTCTGTGCAAGGTAATACAGTTCTTAAATAGGTCTAACATTAGAGGAAAGATATATTTTTTAAATAAATGTCTTTCATGTAAATGTGGGGTTTATTTTTTATTTATTTATTTTGGTGTCTATGTAGGTGTTGGCTACACTGGACTTTTACCTGAGAAACTGTACTGGATTTGTATTTGAGGAGACAAGGTGGTTCAATATGACAAACCTTTGTACCAAACTGGACGGTGATACATTTTGATTTCATAGTGATTTAGGCAGGCAGATGTGTTGGGGAGATGTTACCAAGCTAATAGGATTGGGGAGAGGAAAATAAAATGTTATAAAATAAATAAATACCTTACATGTAGGCCTTCTCTGATGGGAAAAGCAATACTATTTGAAGTGAAGTAATACCTGAGAACAACTGTTCTAACTTTAACTGAGTTTGTTTCATAATTCTGAGAACTGAAAAACAAAACAGGCAGGGCAGGGGAAGGTTGTATTGGTGTCACTAAAGGGTGAGAGGAAGCTGTGGGAAAAGCTATCATGCATTATCAAAACAGTGTCTATAACTCTCTGTATTAGTCTCAAAGTTAGGAATATCAGCTCCTAGGTGCTTCTTCTGAAATTATTTTGTAAGTATCCTTTAAGAATCAGAACTAAAGATCACCACTTAACTGATTGTACCCAGTGGTAACTGTTGTTGTCTGTTTGTTCAGCAGTGCTTGCTTGATGTTATGGACACTATTTTCATAATGGCACCTGGGTTACTGCATGATGAGTATTGTGTTCTCTACATGTACCTGGGATTGCAGAGATTGCTGTGATTCATCTATGATTGTGAAGAAATTTTGCATTTATTTTTTGGGGTAGTCCTGTTAGGGAGTATCGATTTAAAGGAAGCTTGCTTCTGATTCAGCTGCCAGGATGTTATTTAAAAACAATGTCAGTGTGCACATAAAGAGAACTTCTTTGCCATTAGATAGGGGAATCAGTTCAGTTTGGATGTTTGAAACCTGTAACAAGATGTATTTTTAGACACAGATCTCACCATTTTTGTGTCAATCATTGGTGAAGCCCTCTGGAGCAGCTGGTTGCTGGGACAGTATGATCTTAAACATGCCTAGCACATATTACAAGCATCTAAACATGCCTGTGTGGAGATGTCCCTCTGCGCCAGGCAGCACACAAGGTTTGAATGCTGCGTTATCCAAGGAGCATTGCTTTGCCTCTGCACTTTCAAGTGTAGATTACTCTGCAGGTCAGTGATTTGCCTGAGCCTCCCCTCTAGCTTTGAGGGGAGCTCCTGGGTGTTTACATAAATATTCTAGCGTAGGCTTTAGGAAGGGTAAATGATGGGTGAAGAGAACAAAGCAACAACTCTTCAAAATGTTCATTTTTTCATCCCCAAGTTTGCGATGATCTGTCACTTGTGAATGTCACCTTAATAAATCACTATTTAATAATAGCCCTTACAACAGTGGGTTTAGTTGTCAGTGAACACCTATGCCGCTCTACTGGAAAATATCTTTTATTATTATTACCTGAAGTAGATTTTTAAGGTGGTTCTGGAAAATTTTGGCTTAATAGGAAGTAAAGAATTGTCACTACTTTCAGAGAGATATTCTGGAAATATGGCAGTGTACACTTGCAGTCTTCCATTTTCATTTTGTGAAAGATTACTTATTGAAGCTCTCAGTAAAAGACTGTATTATTAAAGGTGGGAATAAAGATAAAACCTAGTGTTCATCTTTCAAAAAAGTACATGGTGTTCTCTAAAGAATAAATTGTATACATGAATTTTTCATATTATCAAAGTATTTGGAAAGACGTGTGACACTTTGGCACTCAATTTATTATTATTTTTGTACCTCCTGCAGAAGAAAGGATTAAATCTTACACAGGAAATGAAGTACCTATTTATTAATTTCAAGCTCCCCCAAAACCCAAGTTATCAATAGATTTTGTTGATCTAAGCAATGTGAAATCCAATTACAAGGCTGATTAGTTTCTCTTCGCTTAGAATTTTTTTTCTCTTTGTTTTTCAGTCAGCATCTTTTAGTCAACATTTTAGGATCTATAAATGTAATTCATTATAAGCAATGCAAAGGATTGGACATGCTGTAAATGCATGATTCCCCCATCTCGTATGATTTTTAAGTACTAGTCTTCCTCGTATTTATTTCCTGTTGATCGTAGATTCCTCTGAAACTGTGGCATTTCCTTTCAGATTAACCATCTCACGTAGTCAGTTCCTTGACAGATCATTCTATGTATAGAAGTGATCACTCTGTGTATGGAACAGACAATTACCTTTGTAATGTGGGAAAGAATATGTTGCATATCCTCACAGTAGGTATTCATGACTATTGCTGATAGGAACTGAGGCAGAATTTGGAACCAGAAATAATAGTTGCCCCTAGAAGAGCTTGTTGTCCCCAGAGCCTGTTTTCCTCAGCTGGCTTCTCTGGGCTGATGAGATACAAACTCTTCCAGGCACAGCTATGGAGCTGCAACAACAAAACTAAGACAGAGTTCTGGCACTGCTCTCCATTGTGCTTTTGTGCCTTTTAACAACAAACTCTAGAGCTGCCTTTTGTGCTGTCAGGGATTACAGATTCTTCAGTGATGTTGACCTCTTTTCTGAGTACATGAAAGTTGTCATTTCAGAAAGCCTGAAGTTTGTTGAATTCTTATGGGACTGCAGAAAGCCCGTCCTTCATGCAATGACAGCCTTCCCCCCAGCTCTCTAAACTGAGGGTCCATGGCTCTGGATTGGTAGGAAACCTGGAAATGTTATCTGTATTCAGTCTTCATATTTGCAAATCTCTTTATGTGAGTGAATATTTGTTTGAAAGTATTTGAACTCTTTGGGACAAAACAGCTGAGCTGCTTAACATCAAGACATTTTAGGGTAAGCCAAGATACTAGAAAAATGAAACTTTGGATTATAACTTTGGAACTTTGTTGCAGCTACTTGAATTTGGCAGGGATATTGCCAGCAGATATTTCTGTAGGAATGCAAAGGGATGCTTTTAAACAGAATGAACAAAGCTTTGATTTTCTGTGCAATCAGACTAATTAGATCTCCAGCAGGTGGTATTGCTGCTGCTGTTTATGTTCAGACATTTCACTTTCCTGACTAGGAGAATAATCTGGATGTACTATTTCCCTGGAGGTCTTTCAGACTACAAGCCAGATTTCATCTTTCTTAGCTAGAGATCAGTTAAGTTAGATCCAAATACAATGATTCCTTCATTTTGGCTGCTTATTTTTGAAAGTAAGATTGTGTTATTTATAGATTTATGTCAAAGGAGATACAATCACTTCACTGGTATTTTATTTTTTCCTTTTTATTTCTCATAGAATGATTATTTCTGTGCAAGTATATGGTATAATCACCAGTATCTAGCTAACAGAGAAACCTATGAAGGTAAAATACCACATTTTAAATTTAAGAACAAGAGGGAAAACCCATAATAACAAAGTCCATTCAGAAGTTGTGGTTTGTCTTGGTTTTTTGCTTTTATTTTGTGTGTGTTTTGTTTTGTTTTCTTTTGGGGTTTTTTGGTTTTTCCATTCAGCTTCTCAATCTCAAAATCGTGAAGGCATTCACATCCCACTAAACATGCACTGAATTTGGGGACTAAACTCCACAGTTTCTGTCGACACCTCGATTCCTAATTGCCAAGTATCTCTTTAAAGCTATGTAATCTCGTAAACGTTATGCTGCTTATAATATTCCTCCCCATCTCCCTGTATCTGGCGAAAGGAACAGAAACCTATCATTTTGGCTGGGAACGCTGGGTGGC
>VWZY01004171.1:128369-140089 GCA_013399075.1 Chloroceryle aenea
GCTGGGCTGTCTGAGGGCGGGCAGCAGGGGCTCTGCCCGGCCCTTCGCAGCAGGCCCTGTGTTGGCAGGAGCGCCACCGTGCGCGCACAAGGCGAAGAGCAGCTGCTGCGACAGCGGCCCCGCCGGTGACAGCGGGAAACAAACACCGCTCCACTCGGGTGAGGCTTCCTTCGCGGCTGCTGCGTGTAACCTGCCCGGGGAAAAAATAGCTTGTGCCTAAATCAGTGCATACTGGCAAGTATTTTAAATAAAACTCCGGGGAATCTTTCAAAGTACATATGTGAGTTTCTGGTTTAATTTCCTCACACCCGGATACTAGCCTGGATAGATCTTCTTAATTGGCTGGGGGAGTTTCTTACATATGGAAATGTACTTTTCATTTTAAAAAAAAAGTTCTCATGGTCTGTCTACCTTGAAGAACACACCATAGAGATGCTGATGTTCTTTCCAAACCACCTGCAGGCGTGTCCTCTCTGGTGTGCAGAGTGCATCGTTAGTATTTATGTATAAAATCACTCAGTTGTACAAAGTTACACAGACCCTGTTTTAAAATGACCACCCAATCTGCATTTATTTTTTTTAAGAGATGTTAGATGAATTAAAGTTGTATTTATTCTAGGGGGCATTGGTGATGTTACACTTTCAACAAAGATAAGACATGGAGCTGGGTGAGAAAATGGAAGGTTTACACTGACTTCCACAATGCTGCATGGTACCAGACAGCCTGATAGTTTAATAATTTTAATATTCCTTTTGCTACCATTTCTGTGCCTGAGTATTTAAAGCTTTAATATTACTAGTCCATAATTACTGACATATTGTATCTCAGGATTGGAAATTTAAAACTGCTGTTTAAAAATAGTGTTCCACATTAATTAATAAATTCTGGTTCATGCTATATCCTAATCACTAAGTGGTACTGGTAACCTATGGCCCTTTTAGGATCATCAAGGCACCAGACAGTTGTGAGTAGCTTTTTGCATAGACTTAGCTGGAGATCCAGGGACCTTAATTAGAAATTCTTTATCAAAAATAATTTGTAATACCTATAGGAAAGGCTGCTTAACCTTCACCTCTCAAGTTTTTCATCTGCTGATACTAGATGAATAATTAAAGTTTGTCTACAATATTTATTGTATCATTGATTCAACTACCTGAGATTAAATAAATATAACTTTTAAAAGGATAGTTATTCTACTCTCAAGGTGAGGAAATGGCCACTTTTACAAAAACTAATAGTTTTCATTACTTCCAGTTGACAATAGCTTTTTTATTGGATTATGTGGAATCAAAATAACTCCATGTATTATAATATTAGAAATGAAGAATAAATAAGAGAACACCACCCCCCCTGACATTTTAGGAGGTAAACAAATTATTTGACCATTTGTTGTGCTCACAATATATCACCAGGCAGCAAATAATATTTAGTATCAAGAGCTCAAAAATTCCTAACATCAGTAAAGGTCAAGTGATACAGTATTGGTAAGATGATGAAGATAATATATGCTTAATATGTTAAGCATATGTTAATATGTTAGTATTTAGTATTTTCAAACAGTGGCTAGCAAAAGGGCACTGGTGAAATACTTCATAGTTTCTATTTTTACTCTTTCAAGAAAATATTCTAACAAATGGGAAATTTCATAATTTGAATATGAAATTTGAATATGACAATTTTTGTTAATTTTAATAATTTTTCTGCTTTTCAAAAACAGTTCCATTGGTAGTAACTCTGATTCATGCAAATCTTTGCAAAGCTCTTGTGAATTCTGAGAGAATGTTGAAAACCACTGTAAGGTAGGTAATAGCAAAGATTAGAAATGTTGCCACCTTCTTGGTTGCTGGAGATCAGCAGCAATAAAGTGGTTAAAACAGCAGTCACTTGAACAAGTCACAGTTAGGAGTTCTGGCAACACTCCTAAGTAGAACAGATCTTCAGCAGCCATCTTTCTCAGTCTTTGGGTAGAACATTAATATATTTTTAACAACGCTTTGTGGCATATATATATATAAGGAACCTGAGGTAGGAGGATCAGTCTTCTGTTTCTGGTTCACTCTTGTTGCTTTATTATTATTTTTTGCATTTCCTTCATATCATCCTCTAAACAGAGGGGACTGAACTTTCTGAATTTTGAGGCCTTTTCCTATTTGATTACACAGAGGTCTCATAAATATTGTGTGAGATGTAGTTGAGAAAGATTGAAGGAGAACATAATATAGGCACTGGATTAGATCAGTATTTGTAAGAATGTCTTCTGATAGAATAGAACTACCTTGATATAGCAGGGAAAGTTTGGATGGGTAATGGGAAATTTCAGAAGCTGAAAAATAATCTGAGAGCTCTCTCGTTGTAAAATGCTTCTCTGAGAAAGGTACCTTGCTAAAAGCTCTTGAAGAAGCTAAGCTGTCCTGGAACAGGAGCAAAGATCATCCCAGGGCTAGCAACTGGAAGGGAGATCCAAATACAGGATAATTTTTCACAAATAATAAAGATGATGATCTACAGATGCCCAGATCCTGCTGTGCAGGCCTTTCATAAATGACAACAGAAAGGTGTATTGAAGCAGGAAAGTTTGAAGAATACAAAAAGTTGAGCAGTGAAGTCATGACTAAAGCAGACAGCAAGGAGTTGAAGAAAGTTTGAACCAATCCTATGCAGCCAGACAGTAAAATCTCTTGAATAACACATGCTTAACAAATTCACACAAATGCACTTGAAATAGCTCTTGGGTGTTACTGCTCATGAAAGGGATTTGGGAATTACTTGGATTGGAAGCACCACACTCTTGGGCAAGAAAAGACAAAGTGAATATTACAATGATTTCCTTATGAATTGAATAAAGAACAAACTAGGAAAACATTACGATAAGACTGGTGTAGTGGCACTAGATCAGACAGATTAGTTCAGCTGCAGCCATCAAAAACTGTTCAGTTTCCCTTGTAGAGAACTTATTGATAGGACCTCTCTGTGTAGAAAACATGATTAAAAGGGGATAGGGCATGATATCAGTGGTAGAAAGGTGGTTATTCATTGTTTCACAAAAGTGCAAAAACTACAGAGTATTTGTAAACAAACAAAAGGAAATATGGTGGTTTTTAACATGTTTCCTAATGGAATTGCTGAACTCACTGCTAGAGGATGCTTTGGAAATCAAAACTATGCAGATTTAAAAAGGGACTAGGCAAATACATGGATGATATGTCCACTGTTTACTATTGAATTCAGTGGTCCAAAACACTTTTAGACCTGATGGTCAGAAAAAAGGACCACTTTGTATTGTCACGTTTCTTACACTCTTTCTCCAAATGGTCTCAGTTGGTCCCTGCACAGAATGCTGCAATAGATGGGCCTTTGGTCTGACCAGTGTGGCAGTTCTATGGTCTTGTGACAGACACTTTTTCTTTGCCTGTGTTCAGTGTCACGCTGAAGCAACATCAGTTGAGCAATATGAGAAGTTCAGTACAAAAATAACATCCTTTTCAAAGTATTCTTTCCGTTTGTATCTACCACGCTTCTCTACTGTGTCAGGCACTGCCAGTAGCTAAAAATACAGAACCCCATAAATAACATCAGTACCAATCCTGTGTGGCAGTAATATGCTTGTACCATACCTGTGCATGTAAATTCTTTTACCAGTTTTACTGATTCATAGTTGTCAATTGCTTCCCCCAAGTACTCTGGTAAAAGTCTGGCATTGACACATACACTGAAAACTAAAAAATCAGACTTTGTTACATTAGAGGCAGAACTATGAAGTCTTCAGTCAGACACCTGATTAAGCACATTCTGCTCTGAGGCCATTCTTAACAAAAAGAGGAATCAATTAAATGGTCTTCTGATCATTACCATGGGAGCATTACAAAGGGAGAAAGCCAATTTTGAAATGAGTGGCTCCAAGGTAAGCAAATTCAAACCAGTCCCTTTATACCCTTGCACTGGGCTCAGAGGAGCAAAGTTGCCAATGCAGATATATCTGCCAGTGCAAACATGGTATTTACCACATTCTTTTAAATGGCTTTGTTTTGAGAGGACTCATTTCTTTTCACATCCTAGCTACTGGTCGGGTAAATCTGCAGTAGCTGTGGTTATCCCAGGGGCATTGTTTATGTGTGATATGGTGCCACATAACACTGCAGAGTGGCAGTGTCTGGGGGAAATCGATTCATTACATTTCTCCAGTTCCAGTGACTGCTGAACTGGGGCTACAGAAAGATCCAGAAGATGAAAATGGGTTTTTCTTTCCTAAAAGAACACCTGCTAAGAAAGTCAAGCAGTCATTGGGTCACGAGTAGGAACTGGTATAGAAAGACTTCCGACCTTTTAAACTCATGTTTGCAGAAGAACCAGAAGTGCGCGCACGTTCCCACGCCTATTTCTCTGCAGAAGATGTCAGCAACAGCCTACCACTTTCTGCAGCAGGAATGCATGGCCTAGAAATAACTCAACATGCAAAATCAGATGCTATCTTAAAAAGTGCATAAAATAAGTCTGGTTTTAATGCAGGTTAAAATATGCTTTTTGGTATTTTGGTTGGATAAATTCAACTGCTACTTTCCACATAAAGTCTTCACTTCTCAGGGCTTTTATTTTCAGTACAGTGTTTTGGGGAAAAAAGAAATCCCTCAGGATCCCTAAGTTGTTCTGCTTTGAAAGATCTGAACTGAGATAGCTGGAGGCAAGAAAGAGCACAGCTCCCAGTTATGATACTGTTCACTGTGCTACTATTAGAAAAGTATCATTTAATTGTCATTCCATAAGCATCTCTTGTTTAAATGAAGTTTTCTTTTGCTAACAGTTTTTGTTTCATTTTGTGATGCATGATCTTGAGTTTAAGCTATTATAAAACTGCACATTTCCTGTGTGTAAAATGCAGCTGATTAACAGAATCTCATATTAAACTCGTATTTCTGATTTTATTGCCTAAATAAGACATATACTCTGTTCATCCCTTTGATTTAAACTTAAGCCAAAAAAAGTAACATCCTAAAGATCTTAAGGATTCAGTCACAGTAGACTGAAAGCATCTGATGTGTTCTGAACATGGTTTCCATGCAGTGTCAGGTAGAGGTGAGAAATCACATGGAAATCCTGAGTCTGAAGGACCCAGTCAAGAAATTATGGCCATACATTAAACCATGTCATTCCTATGATTAGTAAGCATGTGTTGGCTCAGTTGTCACCACCCAGTTGACTGCTAAGAATGAAGAAAAACCAACAAAAACCCAACCTCTTTTTCTCCAAGGGATTTGCTGGGAACTGAAATTTTTGACATAGATGAATGACTTGCTTTGCTTTTTGTGCTTTGGTGTTTAATACCACCTGGCATCAAGAACACCTTTCTATCATCCCCTCTGCACAGTAAATGTATACCTAATCTCCCTGTCTTATGGTGTGTTTATGTGCAGGTAAGCTACAGACCTGTATCTGAACAGAGAACAGCTATTCCACTTGGTGAAAACGTTTATAATGCAGACGCCAGAAAACTAAGAATGAGAAATTACCATAAGGATTCAAAAGTAAGTATTTTCTAATTATTTTATTGTTACCAAACATATATTAAAATGAATTATTTTACCATCATTTATTTCCTACACAGTGTTCTTGTTTTCTACAACATAATAATCAGTATTTCAAAAAGGAGACTGTACAGGCAAGACAGTTCAGTAGTGGAATTACTGCAGCATATTTTCATTCTGTTAAGGCCTTTTGGTTACACTTGACTGGAGGCTACATATTTATAGATCAGGCTCCAAAAGACATGATAGTGTAAAAATTATGAATATTACATTAGCAGAGAAGATAGAGAGTGGGACAGAACAGGAATTGAAATATCAAATCAGGTAACTTCAGTGTCAATGTTTAAATCATAGTAATTAACAAGGAAAGCATCTGTGCCAGAGGTTCCACTGCAAGCACCTCCACTGGCAGAGGTACTGTCATGAGTTAAAAAAGAAAAACAGGAGAGCATATCTGTAAACCTAGCTTTTTCCCTCCCAATGCACTGCTGTTAAAACAACTGGCACAGTGTGCCAGTCATGGTAATTCTGAAACTGTAAGACATGGGGAAACCCCTCCCCAGTTTTTTTTTCCCAAGATTTTCACACTGGGGCCTTTAAACAGCTCTTTATTTTGTGTGTTAACAAACTAAAAAGTTAACATGTGGCAGTGTCTCCAGGTTCAGGAGAGCTCAAGTAATACTTATTGGCAGCTGGCAATTCTGTTGTCCCCCTACATATGTACTCAACTGAGTGGCTATGGTACCGTGTATTTTAAATACTAGAGAATGTCTTGAAATCAGTGAGCCTCAAGATACCTGAGGAGGCTAATAAAAATCAGAAAACCTCAGCAGTCTAATAGGCAACAAATGGAACTGAGGAAAAATCAGGCCCACAGATTTTCTGTGCACTGCTGCAAGAATGTGAAGAATGCATCTGACACCTCCTGATGCTTTTTATGTACTGTGTTCCCCACAGGAGTTGGGGGTTAGACTGTCTATCCTCCAGCACCAGACTCCCTAGACCATAACCCCATACAGCTTTCATAGCATCCTGAGACAGCTGCTGACCCAAAGATACAAGTCCACGGCTACTGAAATGTCTCAGTGCAAACAGAACCTACAGCTGCCTGCAAGGAATTTGGGCTTGTTTTGTAATGGGTCTGAAGCCCCTCCAGCACTGATTGTGCTCAGTCAGATCAAGCTACAGTGTACAGATGATGACCGAGGTGTGGACCCTGCTTGATATGCTGGGGTTTTAATTCTCTTTCTTGTGAAGCTTCTCTTTATATGTCTGGACAATCTGTCTCAGTCAGCAGCTTGTTCTACTGATCCTAGAGTATTGTGTTAGAGGCAGGATCCCAAACACCTCTGTCAGTGGTGGATGCAATCTGTCACCTAATAGGAGGCAGTGCTTAGTGCCTCCCAGGAATCAGACAGGGAAAAAGTTAGAAATAGACAAACAAAAGAGTCATTTAATTCTTTTCCTAGTCCAAAAATTACATTAGGTGCATTTAGTGCATCTAGGGAAAACAAAAATATTTTCAATTTTTATAAGTTGTTTTTTTTTTACTTTATTAAAAAAAAAGGACTATTCAGAAAAACTTTTCCAGATTACAGTATATAATCCAGAGTCAGAAGCACGACAAAATTTCTGTTCAGCTCCTGTATTGTCTGCATCTGAGGGAAAAAGCCCATACTCTTCTACCTCTGTGCTGAGAACAAATTACATTTTGTATTAGAAAGAATAAATTCAATGCATAAAAACTTTATTATAGAATTTTAGCAATAATTGAAAACCAGATATTTAAAATGTTTTGTTTCAGATTTATGTTGATGATGCTGTGACATTCTCTGAAAACCATTTTATTTGGATTTAGCAATTGTCTTAGCAGGGGAATTATCTTCACAGCATCTCTGAGGCAAAATTATGATTGAATCGTAAAGAATAAAGAAATACAAATTCAGGGGGAATAACAAAGGATCACCATTCCAAACTTCAAATACTGCAACTGCTACTTCTGCCTAGGTGGAAAAGCAGTGTTTTCAGATTAAGCAGAAGTTGCCCAAAAGATAAACTGTTTATTTCCCTGCACGTTTACTGAAACTCTTCCAGATGTTTTATCTTAAAAATAGCTCCTCATTTGATAATATATTGCTAATCTTCTGTTTGCCTTTTTTATTTTTTTATTTTTACACATGTAAATTCTCCATTAAAATTTGACTTAACATTCCCAAAACGTTTTTGAAATCTCCAGAAAGTCTGTGTTTACAAGATCTTTATGCAGATTTCAGAAAATGTAAAGCAGTCTCTTCTCACTGTACTATTTCAGCATTAAACACAAATAAACAGCTAGAACTGAGATATATTCTTACAGTTTATAGATCCCCTTATGATTATTTTCTCAGCTTCTGTCACCAGTGGAAGCTGTAAACCTCATAAATCAATCCTGCATGTTAATTACTTCAGGCAATCAGCAGTGAATGTATAATAATTATTAAGTAATCTGTATATAGGGACAAGCTGCAGTGATGATTAATGAAATGGTGTGCACTTATGCTGCCTTCAGTCCCAATGTTCAAGTGTGCTCTTAATTGTATTTCTGTAGGGCTAGTTATTAGTCCTGTTGGCATGCAGCAGAGGCCTCGGGCCCCGTGGCACAGGTAACTGCATTCACAGCACCCTTCAACCCACTGGGGCGTGAAAGCTGCCGTGTCCCCTTTGCACCTCCCTGCTACAGGCCTTCCTACACCACTCACAGCCTTCTGCCTCCTGCTCGGCTGCTGATAATCCCCACGTGCTGCTGAAGCCTTTGCCTGTTAGTCACAGAAAGGCTCCGACTTAAGAGCTCTGCTTTGAGGCTATCCATAGCCTCTGCAGGAAAGCCTGGTAGTAGATTGGTACGTTGGACTAGTTCCTTTGACTTCAGTATCCATGTTATCTTGCACCTCAGCATTCCATCACTTTCTCCACTGAGATACAAAAAAATCCTCTTTTTCTTGGTTTGACCAGCTCAGCCACTTGCTGGACTTCATGCTCCTCAGTTCTCGTATAGAAGAAGACATTAAATGAGGGAAATTTTCACTACTGGATGAGTAAAAGACCCAGATGTGTTCCCCACACTCAGTAGCTTCGGCAGTGCTTTGAAATTCTTCACTCTTTGATGATGACCCCTACGTATTTAGATGCAGTGTACAGCATCTCCAGAGAGGCAGCCAGGGATTCGGAACAAATACACACGGCTATGCAATTGCACAGAGTCCTTGAAAAGAAGTTCTGCTTGGAAGACTAAGGTCTTTTCATCAGTGTGAAAATTAAGATGAAAATATGGGTAAAAGACGTGACATTTTTGTTGAGGGGGTTCCTATGTGTATTGTGTAGCAAGAAGAGTCACAGAATTTTAACTGCTGACCTACAGAAGTTTGGGTTTGTGTTTCAAGTACAAGAACAGGGGTACTGCTTCTAGGGGATCTGTGCCAGGGTGTGACAACTGAGCAGCAGCATCTGAGACATGATTCACAGGGTATGCTGCAAAACAGCGCGTGCTGCAGGAATCCAAGATGTTGATGTACAACAAATAGATCCACACACAAAAAAAAAGTTCTTCAGAGCCATCCTTTCTGACCCACTTCATTTCTTAAACATCTCTTAATAGCGAGGCCACCCAGATTATCGAACATGGCATTAAAGCTTTTAGTCTGGATGTTACATTCTTCCACACCTTGCTATAGAATATAACCAAAATGTGTTGGATCTTTTAGACACAGCATGGTATAGGAAGTTGGTGCTGGTTTTCTTGTTTACTCTGCTGCCTAGCTTCTCTTAGAGCTGCCTTGTTATTTATCCCCATAGGCATGACCTTGTATTTGGCTGTATCTGAGTGGTCCAGTTTAGAAGGTGTAAGTCAGAGCACAGTCAGGCCATCCCTGGCTGACCATGGTGCCCCCCATCCTGGCGGTGCCCCCCACCCTGGCTGCCTGAGCTGTTCATCCAACACCTCTTGAACCAATACTGTTTACAGCTCAGAATTTTAAGTGAAAGTGACCCTGTTTGTCTTAAAAATGCAGTGATGACTGAAAGGTGCTTATGAGTTCACAGACATTTGTAAAGCTGGAATAAGGCAGAAGCAGCCGTCAGTAACCTTTCCAGCTGTCTCAGGCTAGGCCATTCCTTCTCCTGCAGCAGAGCTTTCAGTAGGTGAACGTACCTGTTTCTGACCACCCTGTCCACAGTGATACCTATAATTCTTCTAGGCTCTCTGAGCCATACACAGTTTTTATTTGCAGAGGATTTACACTGACTTTCTAATCATTACTACAAATCTTAAATAGCATCAGTCCTACTCTAAATTTCTGCACAATCATCTAGAATCATCTCCACTGATCAATAACTCTGATAATGCTTCAGTGCATAGCTCCAAGTTGTATATCTGATCTGAAGGTCCTCATAATAACAATGTGTAATTTTCTTTCCTAAAATTCTGAGAATATATTGAAAGAAAAAGTTACTGTGTTCTTTAGTCCTGATGGCTGTGCAAGGGGCCCTCACTGATGAACCCAGTTTAGGCTTATTCCTATTACACTGTTCCACAGGCAGTTCCTTTCCTAGGAACATGAGAAGTTTAAAACGGTATTCAGTACTCCATTTCATCATTTATTACGCAGTTCCCAGTGGGCCAAAACCACTGCCTGGGCAACGTCCTTTATTATGTACAGGAACTAAGGGAGCCTGACTTCTAAACTCACTTAGGAATGGCCTCTCACAATCCCTGAAGATATTTCCTTCTGGACACAGTCCATCAAACCTCTGGAAGTAGGAAGAATTAGACAGCATCACAGAATGGACCTCTGGAGATCATCAGTCCAACCCTCTGCCAAAGCAGGTTCACCTAGAGCAGGTTGCACAGGGTCGTGTCCAGGCGGGTTTTGAATCTCTCCAGAGAAGGAGACTCCTCAGCCTCTCTGGGCAGCCTGTTCTAAGATCTGTCACCCTCAAATGAAAGAAATTTTCCCTAATGTTCAGATTAAACTTCCTGTGTTCTAGTTTTGTGCTTGTTTTCCCTTGTTCTGTTGCTGGGCACCACTGAAGAGTATGGCCCCATCCTTTTGACTCCCGCCCTTCAGATACTGCTAAGATTCCCTCTCAGTCTTCTCCAGGCTAAACAACCCCAGGTCTCTCAAGTTTTTCCTTGTAAGAGAGATGCTCCAGTCCCCTAATCATCTTTGCAGCCCTCTTGGACTCTCTCCAGTAGTTCCTTGTCTCTCTTGAACTGAGGAGCCCATAACTGGACACAGTACTCCAGCCGTGGCCTCAGCAGGACAGAGTAGAGGGGGAGCAGAACCTCCCTCAACCTGCTGGCCACACTCTTCTTCATGCACCCCAGGATACCATTGGCCTTCTTGGCCACAAGGGCACACTGCTGGCCCATGGTTAACACGGAATTGAGGTGTGACCTGACACGTATTTGCCTTCTATCTCATGATTCCAAGAAAAATAAACTGAGAGGTTTTTTTCTTTCACATGTACTTTCCAGCACAGGAAGTTGAACACAATGCCCATCCTTTCTTCTGGAATCACTGGGGTGGAAACCTTTGAAAAAAATAAAACTCCTTGCCGAATACAAAGGCAATGGGGATAAAACCTGACAAGTGGGCACCGCTGTTGGGCTGAGGATTGTTCCCACTCAAAATAATACCAGGCCAATTAAAAGAAGTTGAACCAAAGATTTTTATAAAGCAAAGTATGCAAAGTGAAAACCAATTGAACTCAAAAGAAAACCCTGAAAGAATCAAAACTGAACAGTGATACTTAATCCGATGGCCACAAGAGGGTACAATTTGTAAATAGTAAATGAGTGGAACAGTCCCACAGAAGTTTCTCTAAGTGACATCAATCTTACTTGAAGTCACAAAAAT
Source organism: Chloroceryle aenea (assembly GCA_013399075.1). Classification (NCBI taxonomy): domain Eukaryota; kingdom Metazoa; phylum Chordata; class Aves; order Coraciiformes; family Cerylidae; genus Chloroceryle; species Chloroceryle aenea. The sequence goes on from VWZY01004171.1 coordinate 139,784, forward strand.
AAATCTCCAGAACTGCCTGTGAGAAATTGTGGCACAGCAACCCCCCTGGGGGGCTGCGCAGGTCAACAAGCAAAGACAACAAGCACCTTACCTGATGTTTTCCCTTCATCGGGGCCATCATCTGCAGTTCTCCAACAACTGAGTCTTTCCAAACACTTTGTTGCATTAGCCATGATCCNAGTTTGTTACTGCAGTGGCTAGATCCTGTCTGCCTGCGGAGATCCAGCAGCCGCGCAGACAGGAGCTGTTTCACTTTCGGATCGCTCAGCAGTGCGCGACAGGGGACAAAAAAAAAGAATAACACCC
>VWZY01004171.1:142516-166040 GCA_013399075.1 Chloroceryle aenea
TCCAGCGTCGGGGGCTCCTGTCACCCTGGACCGTTTGCCGCCCGTGCCATCTGCTGTCCACCGCTGCTTCCACTCTCGTGGATCCATTTCTCCTCCAGGATCCCTTCTTCACCGTCTCTGCTGCCTGCCCTTCACCCTGCGAAGAGCCTCACTCCTCCCTGCGGCTCTCGCCTGCGTAGACTTACTCGCCTTTTGTGCAGCGCCTGACTGTGGCTGGAGCAGCTCCCCTTTCACATCTTCACCTCTTTCCTTCTTCCCTCTCTTCCCCTGTGCCCTTCATTCTTGTTAGCCTCCATTATGAGGAGTCCTCTGGATTACTGAAGAGCTTGATTGGCGTGCCCGTGTGGGGCTGCTACCTTCTTTCCCGCTCCCCTCCTTTGAGGGGGGCCTAGCCCCTGGCCAGCCTCCTGCTCCTCCAGCAGTTGTAAGCCAGAGTGGTGGCTGTGGTGTGGCAGGCGGCAGGATGACTGACACCCGGCGGAGGGTGAAGGTTTACACGCTAAATGAGGACCGCCAGTGGGATGACCGAGGCACAGGGCATGTGTCCTCTTGCTACGTGGAGAGGCTGAAAGGCATGTCCCTGCTAGTCAGGGCAGAGAGTGATGGTAAGTGTATGTGTCTGAAGCTGCAGTCTTTCCTCATCCAGAAATGAAACCGGGCTTAGCGTTCTGTCTGTTGCCTTAATGTTTTGCTGCGTAATTCAAGTGTGATACCTAAAAGCAAGTAGGCACTAACCATAGTTCATTCGTATTAGGCCAAGGGAAAAAAATGGAAGATTGCCATCAAGTGGAAGCGTAGTAGGCAGTTGAATCATAGTGAATACACATTGTTGCCTGCAAAATACGTTCAGATCGTGTAAATCTTGTATGGGTTTGGATGTCCATTGATGTATCATTAAATGCCCAACATAGTCCAGCTTCAGAACTGATCTTTGTGCTGTACACTGCCTGAGATGTTTCTGGAAATGATCCCGTTGTGCAAAGTGTTGTTCAAAACTTGGGTAATGTTTTTTAGGAATAATTTTTAAGAAGTCATTGGATGGCTAACACCCTACTTTTCTGTCCCCCCCGCTCCCTGCCGCCTCCCCCCATTTTTTTGGCAACAAGAATTACGCAAGGCATTCCAAAACCTATCAACAGTTCTCAAAGTACAGTTTGTATAGTAGTAAAAACAATACAGTGGACAGAACAGCCTTTTCAGAGATGCCTTTTTTTTTCCATCTAGATCTTCCTGTAAATAAATGTAAAACAATGTATTATCAACTTCCTTCATATTTTCTGACAACATACAACAGTAGTTTGGGGTGAATAGTACTATCTGTCCCTGTAGCTACGTGTTTTGGCTAGCCTTGGTTATTAAGTGAGCCAATGACTGCTATGAAAAGAGTAGATTTTAAAATGTGTACTTTGCAATGTCTAGTGTGTACCATTTTGCTGGTAGAATCTGTCAGGGCATGACTTACTACTTCATTAGATATACAGCTACTGTATCTAGTGACTTGTAGATCTAGTTGTAGCTTGTGACTGTTGACAGACCTTGTAATTTTCTTTATTTGGCTTTTTTATTGTAGTGAATAGTGAAGGGCAACTTGAGAAACATTAATTCTTACTGTTTGGGAAAGTTCTGACCAACTGTACAGTAATGTCTACAGCAAGGATTGTAAACTGCTGTGGAGAAATCAAACTTGCATCTGAGAAGGATTTTGATAATTGAGCTTCTGATAAGTGTGTATCGCAGGGTTTTGTAGTTCTTTTGATTTTTGCTTTAAAAAGTTAAACTGATACTTGATTTTATTTAGTTTACACTGAAAAAAATTCACTTATAATTTGAATAACTTCATAGGGTAAGAGAAAACATTCAAAAGGGAAATAGACTTAGTTTAATTTCAACATAAGGGAGGTAAAAAGGTTATCACTGAACTTTCAGGCTAATTTTTACAGTGTTTTGTTGTAGGTACAGTCCTTTCTCTCTGCACAGTTAATGTGCTCATATTTAAAAACTCATGTCTTCTATACATTAAACAATTTCCTGATTTTTTCCCTTTTAATTTTAACCTCTTTAGAAAAGAAAGAATTGCAGTTCATAACCTGCTTTTGAAGAAACAACCCGTTCAAATTGAAATCCCTTCATTGACTTTCAGTGGGTTATGTATGCTTAAGACTGGTTAGAGTATGAACTGAACTTTTGTTGCCATCTTACTGTAAATGAACTTCTGCAAGAAGGAAAATACAAATGGATATAAAGGACCCCAAACTAAAGATGAAGTCATTACTTTGTGTTCTATAGCTGAGATACTCTAACCAAAGCAGAACTGGCTCAAACTTATTCAAACAAACAACTTATTCAAACAGCTCAAAATTGCATCTAATACACAGAAGTATATTTAATAGGATACATGGAGTAGATGTCTCCCAAATAGCATACGTGTACTTCAAGAGTATTGACTAATATACAGAGCTTAAGTTCTTAATTTAGTAAGTAGAATCAGTGCTGGGTAAATGTGCAGCCTATTAATAGGCTGTTTATTCTGACTTGCTTGTGTAAACACCTCAACATTCGGTTCGGTTACTGCCGCTGCCAGTTGTTAGTGGGCTAATTTTGAAGGCAAATGCAGTCATTTTTACACGTGAGCAAATGGTTTGAAAAAAGGTAATGTCAGATGTAGGCATTATGCAATTTGTGTTCCCTCACATACATTTTTACTTAAAGTAGTTGACTGATTTTTTAAACTAATTATCCAAACCAGGCAAGTACTAGGATCCTGACCTGTACACCACTCACCTCCACATTTCCATGGCGTTCCTGCATTGTCTGTTTGTCAGCACCTCTTCTTTCCACAATGAAACTTCTTCCTTCCTCTGTTTCTAAACTAGCTTTTCCTAGTGTTTGAGCTGGGATTCATCCTGTGCGCAGTGGCAGGTTCTTACTGATTTACTCCAGGAAGCTGAGTGAAAACCTCGGGATCTGCCTGAAGCTGAGGGCTCCATTTCCTGAGTGGGGGAGGCTGTGGGGAATGTTTGCAGTAGTTCCTGCTTTGTATGGGAAATTCCCACTTCTGTTAAGGGGCCTGTTTGGCTGTGTACAGAGCAACAGTGGAATTACCCGAGGTTCATTTGGCCGACCATGTGGGCTAGCACACAGTTCAGTCTTTTGATTGTGCAGCTCTGACTTGGTGTAGCTCCTTAGTTGCTTTACAAGTGGTTCAGATTTTATGGCAGGGTCAGGATGTTCAAATAAGGGAGCTACAATCAGTATGCCAAGTCCAAGGTAAGCTATCAGCTGGAATTGGAGCAATAAGAACTGAATTAATTGATCTAGGAGTAGTTTGTTGGTTTTCTTGTCAGTTGGTCCTTTCTTAGCACCTTCTTGAAAGAAGAGAATGTAGAGCAGATGAGTGATTTGCATTGTGATCTGACAGGTCTACTGTTCCCAGGCACTAAACTGGAAGAGACATTGCAGGCAATTTGGAGTAATCTGTTAGAGTACAGAAATACTGTAAACTGTTCAGATATATTATGGTTTGAATGTGGAAGTTGTTTGTTTCTTTGGGTTTTTTTGGTGCTTTTTCATTTCTTTTACACTTCACTGTTAACTTTTTTAATTAAAACCCCAAAAAGTTTCTCAGTGTGATTCCTAGTTGGATTGTATTTTACTTTAATTGCAGTAATTCTTAGAAATGATCACCTTCCATGTGTTTTCTGTGTATAATCAGAAGCCTTTGATTTCTTTCTTGTTTCTCACATGGTGCGTAAGGTGTCTGCATCTGCCTCATGCTTAAAATGTCTGTGTGCTTCTAGTTTTCCACTGCATGGTTTCAGATCGCTTTTTGTGTTCTGAGCCCAGATGAGTGAAGTGACCTCTAAAATGAACTTTTCTGTTCAACTAACTTGGGTTAATTTGAAGGCTTGAACTTTAAAGCTTACTACTCCTGTAGCTTCAGCTTTTTGACAAGCCAAAGTGAACTCCACCATTGAAAGCCACGTCTGCAAGCTTTCTTTTAGGAACCAGCTAATCACTTCTATTCGGAAGTTGTAGTTTGCCACCTCTGAATTCTATACACCACGGGGTAGGCATCTGCATCCTTGCTGTTCTTTAGACTAGGTACTGGTAAGCCACTAATACAGTCAGAAGGCTTAGCCAAAATTTGCTGTAATTTGCTCAAACTCAAGAGATTAATTTTATTTATTTTTAGGGAAGAAACAGAAAATCTGTGGTTATATACTTACTTTAGGTTAAAATGAAAATAAGATGGGTGGAGTGTGTTTTGTTTGTCGTTTCTTTTATCCCAGTTCTTCCCTCTCCTTAATGTTTGGGTTTGACCCTTCAGAAATCTGTTAGACTGAGGAATACTCTGATGCCAATGCCAGGCGTGTTCTTGGACTTTGGTTTGAGCTGTTTCCTAAATTTCTGTGGATTGGTTTCTGTGATTTAGTAGCAGAACTGATTGCAGAACTGAAACATCTGTATGAATCTTGCAAAAAACAGCACTTGAATTGAAATTTTCATTTAAACATAAATACATTTCTTACACTGGTGAGGAGCAATGGGAGACACTGTACCCCCCCTTCTTTGGGGGAAGACCTCTGTAAGAGTTTGATGGGCCAGGGGCAGGGCTCCATATCAGCAGGTCTCCCTCATGTGCATGTATGCAAACAAGTCTGCAGATTTGTTGTTTAGGATTACTGGCTTGGGATATTGGGTGTTCTCTAAATATCTTTGAAAATAGCATTGCATGCCTGTATGGAATTTCTTTGGAACAAGTCTTTCCCTATACTCTCATTCCTTTCCCAGCACAAACTGGTTCTATTATACTAACAAACCCCCCAGCTGTGCTATATTGCATTACAATGGCAAATAACACAACTCTGCAAATCAGTTTTCTTTATAGGTGATTTCAGATGTTACTTTCTGGTGCTAGTATTTTGCAGCTACCTTTACAAATTAATTTAAGGCTGTAATTTAGAAAATAACTAGATTTGTGTAATTTGGGGGGGTTATTAAAACCTTAGCTTGTATGAAGGTGAGTTTTCAGGTTTTACCTAACTTATAACAGCATCATGAAGATAAAACTTTATTGGTGTGTTTTTATAAAGCATGTTCTAGGATAGCCCAAGAGAAGAATATATACAAGGAGTAATTGCTTCTGACAAATGCAAGAGTAAGCATCTTGAACTGTGTTTAGGAATCAATACTGATACTGACTTGGAGTCCAGAAGAAATTTTTTTGCTGTATGTTAAACTTTGGTAACCTTTTTACTGTCAACTGTTAATGTTGCCTAGTTTCCAAAAGCAAGTAACAGAGACATAAAACTGCCTCATACCAAGAAGTGGCCTGATCCTGTAAAACTTTGTGCAAGGAAATAAGCTCACTGAAGTAGCTAGTAGAATAGTCACTGATTTTGAGTCGTTGAACCCTTTTTGGGAAACATTGCATGAATGAATCATCAGATTCTCCAGCAGGAGGGACTTGGGGCGGGTATAGGTTATGGAGTGGTTTATGCTGTGGTATGTTTCTACATCCAAATGCATATTTTTCTAGTTATTGTCTGAAGTAGTGAGGAATAAGTTGAATCATGTGGTGATGAGAAGCAAGTCAAGCCTTATATGGGTTGATTTGTCTTTTCTGCAAGCATCAGGTTTAGTAGAGAAGAAGAAATGCTCTTTTGTGGTAAGTCTAATAAAGAGGTCATTCTCTTGTCTCTGCTTCTAGCTTGTAAGATTAAATGTTTGCATTCAGTTGTCTTCAGGATTTATTTTTTTAATAGTATTTTGTCAAAGATGGCATCCAACACATGTATGATCTTCTGCTAATTTATGTTTGTGGGTCTGTCTTCAGCAGTTAAAATGTTGAAATTATTGCTTTTAATTCTTACAATTTTCTCATTTATATTAAATATTTCTAGACTAATAGTACAATCTTTCTAGAAGTTAGTCAGCCAAGATAATAGCACAATAGAATACGTAGTTTAAGATAAGGCTTTGAAACTGAAAGTAAGATTGAAGTGAAATGCTGCCTGTAACTAATGATCATAACAGAAAAGGGAGTGCTGGTTTTAGATGTTCACTGTACAATCACCAAATTCAAAGCTCAAGACTATGGCCGAAGTACCACAGTGTATTGCATACATCAGTAAAGCTCATCCTAGATGTTTCCCTTCCCTGTCCTGCTCTACAGTTTGTGATTATTTTTTTTTTTCTGTAGTTATCCTGTCACACAAACTGTTTTAACAGAGCTGATGCATTAGAAAGCTGGAATCACCCTTAAAAAATGAAAGAGTAGCGTATGTGGTTTTGGGGGGAGATTTCTTTTGTGCCTTATTTTCCCTTGAGGGCTATTTAGTTTAGTTTTATTGTTGGATTGTGTCTTAATTTGTAAACAGCTCTTGCTGCAAGAGCAGTTGAGGCAGGTTGATAGCTTCTCAAGCCAGATTCATTAGTGAAGGATGTTTCTTGTAGCACAATAGACTTAGGAAGAAGCAGCCATCACAGGTACATTTTGTTAACTTAATCAGATGTAATTTTTTTTTTATTATCACATACATAGTAAGCTAGGTAATATGAAAATCCTTGGTAAAGCTTCTAAATTATGAAGCAAATAACCTTTCTTATGCCACCTGGAGTACAGTGCCCAGCTATGGAGTCCTGGGCACAGGAAAGACATGGATTGGGTCCAGAGGAGGGCCACAAAATTGATCAGAGGGCTGGAGCACCTCTCCTGTGAGGACAGGCTGAGAGTTTGGGTGGTTCAGCCTGGGGAAGAGAAGGCTCCAAGGACATCTTTCAGTACTTAAAGGGGACCTCTAAGAAAGATTGGGACAAATATTTTAGTAGGGCCAGTACTGATAGGACAAGAGGTAAAGGGTTTAAACCAAAAGAGTGCAGATTTAGACTAGACACAAGGAAGAAATTTTTTACAATGAGGGTGGTGAAATACGGGAAGAGGTTGCTCAGAGAGGTTGTAGAAGTCCTATCCCTGGAAACATTCAGAGTCAGTTTGGACAGGGCTCTGAGCATCCTGATCTGGTAGAAGATGTTCCTGCTCACTCCAGGAGGACTGGACTGGGTGATCTTTGGGACTCGCTTCCAGCCCAAATGGTTTTGGGGTTCTACAGTCTTCTATTAGTCACTAGCAATTCTTCAGGAAAGGACTGTGGGCTTTTTGATTGGTGTCTTTTTTTGGTTGATGTGGAGGTTTGGTTTTGTTTTGTTTATTGTAAATGAAATTGAGGAGGTTGATACTTAGTAAAAAAACATTGGTTTAAGATTTTTTTTGCTGTGAATTTTATAATTGGTACACTTTTCAGATAGTGATAACTAGGTAGTCACTGTTGATTCTGTTGTGAGATTTGGAAGTAGAATTTACCTTCCAAGTGTATGTTTTTCAAATCCAAGTAATTTGTTTTCTTGTCCTGTCTTCAATTTCTCAGGCTTCTATATTTGAGGTTGTTGAATCACTTCAGTTTTTTAGTGTAGATTTTATGAGGGTATTTGGAAAATATTTATATTACTAAAATATGATTCCCTTTGATCTGTATCTTTGAAACTGAGAAGTTGAGACTGTTCTTAAAGAAAGCTTGGCCTTAAGCAGGTAAATTAAATAAGTTCTTCTTTAAAGTGGTACTCACAGCCTTATGTTTAAATTACAAGAATGACCATCCGAGTTAATTTATCAGTATTTCTTCATGTATGCTGGGTGAGCATAGATGATTTTAAGATATGTCTGTAAAATTTGTGCAGCTGAACAGCAAGGTGGATGAAGGAAGTGATTGGACCAAAAATAAAAGCAGTTTTGAGGGTTGTTTTCACTCCTATCAACCCTCTGAACCATTTCCATGTGACAGCATTAACAGTAATGCTTATGCAAAAGGAAGGGCAAGAAAACACAGATGTGAGAATACTGTTCTGTTTTAAATCAATACAAGTTGCTATGAAACAATTGAGTTTTTGATGTTTTTGAGCATTGGCAGTCATGATAGTTGCCATGCTGAAGCATTAGTTTCTAGATATGCTTTCTGGCAACTATCTGTTTTAACTAAACTTTAAGAACAAATACCACATGGGAGGGACTTGGCAGGGCTTGTAGTGATAGGATGAGGGGCAATGTCTTTAATCTGGAAGAGGATAGATTCAGATGAGAAATTGGAAATAAGCTCTTCACTCTGAGGGTGGTTATACACTGGAACAGATTGCCCAGGGGTGTTGTAGATGCCCCAACACTGGATGTGTTCAAGGCCAGGTTGAATGGGGCTTTGAGCACCCTGCTCTAGTGGGAGGTGTCCCTGCCCACGGCAGGGCTGTTGGAACGGGGTCATCATTAAGGACCCTTCCAACCCAAACCCTTTTATGATTAGCAGATTTCATCCCAAACAACTGTAGGTAATCTATAGAATGCAGTTGTGATACCTGGTGTGATGTTTGTTTGTTGCTTTTTTCAGACTGTCTTCTGTGGAAAAGTTGTTTCTCAGAATAAGAAACAGGTTACAAATCTGTCCTTAAAACACTCTTGAATGTTCTGTGCTATGTGAACAATATCTGAGGGATAAATGAAATACAAAGCTATAGAAGATGAGTTTAATAGGCTTACTGTTGGAAGGGAAGGTCCTTGAGGAAAGAATGATCAGAAAATTCATGTTGAGATTGCAATGTCAGTACCTGTGTAAATAAGTGGAACTTTTTTTTTCTAGGCTCTCTTCTTTTGGAGTCCAAAATTAACCCGAACACTGCGTACCAGAAGCAACAGGTAAACACACCTTTTTTTAACCCACTCACATTTAAAGGCAGGCTTTTTAACTTCAGTAATACAGTCGTTTTTTTTTTCTTTCCCTGTGTTGCAAATGATACTGTATTCCAAGTATTTAGTGCAATAAGTGCATGAGTTGTGACTTTTGTCTAGGCTGCCATGAGGCTTGTGAGAAGAAACAACCTTTTATTGGATCAACTAACATAATTTGGCTCGAAGGAAGGAGATGTGTGATTGCTGAGCTCTTTGGGAAGCCTGCTATGCCTGTTGCTTTGACAAGGTTCTTTGACAAGGCTATAGATACCGTGTGATAAACAGTGAAGTTTGGAAGAGCCTTTTACCTAAGCTGCACTATTAGTGTGAAATAGATTCTTAGCAATTGTTGATATCACAAATTGTGCAACCTCAGTGTGTACATATGTATCTGTCAGTAGCTCTCACAACCTAGATCATTATTTGTCAAAATAATAGTGCGAAGACCTGAATACAAGTTTACATTGCTGCCTTTGTTCTCTTGGAGTGTGAAACATCAGGGGAAACCACAAAAAAACCCCAAGCAAACTTCACCACCACCACCAACAAAATAACCCACCCAACAACAACAAAACACAAAGCCCTACCCTGTGAACCTGAGCTTCAAGTAAAATTTTATCAAATTTCTTTGGGGTTTAGGGTTGAAAGCTGTGACTGCCCTTTATTGTCTATTAGTCAGGTCTCTGTGTGCACTTCAATGTTCATCTAATGGTGGCAGAAAACAGCTGTCTGCTGTTCCCTTTGGAGAGGAAAGGTATTTGGAAGATCTTGGGACTTGCTTGGGGATTTATTTTTCATACATTAGCATGGTCCTGAGATGCTTCAGTTGGGATAGTCTTGTCCCAGGTCTTCCCTGACTTACCTGCCATCTAAAGGTTTGAAATAGCTCCTTACAGCATGAAACACATAGGCAGTGTTTTAACTACTTTTTTCACTAATCTGATCGATAGGGCTCTGTGTCTGATTCTGTAACATAGGATTGCTACCAGTGGAAGTTTCTGGGTGCTCTCAGCTGTGTACTTCCTCGCCAGCTCACCATTACTCACTCTGTAGCTAGATGAAAGGAATCCATACGAGAGGGGAAAAAAGTGAGAAGATAGCTTGAGAAACTGATGTCCTGTGTCTCAGAAAAAGGACTAATATTTCTTATGTTAAGGTGCAACTTGCAGGCAGATTTCTTCTGAAAAAGCAAAATGTGCATCAGTACAGCCACTCAGCCTCCTGACTTAGATTCCTGTTTAGGACTATAGGTTATGCTTTATTTGTGTACTTGTTTTAAAGTGTTACAATAATGGTCCTACAACTTTGGTATGGAATACACTGGATTTAATTATGGGTAAGTAGTATGCAGCTTAAAAGCAAGTTTTGGTTTTTTAAGTGGAATTATGCTATGGGTTGCTGGACCACACGTGGAATACTTAGTTCTTCTCTACTGTAGTTGATTTTTTTCTTAAACTGCTAGTAAAGGTAAAAGATACTTTGCTTGTCATGTCTTGGTAAAGCTGCTTTACAGACTTCAATGCATGCTCTGTGATTTATGTTGTTTTCTCTTAAAGGATTAAAAATGACACAATTCCAGAATGGTAGTGACAGAAGTGCTGTTCTTAAACTTAAGTGGTCCTTATGAATAAAATTAATAATTTCACTAGTACTTAGGACAACACACCTCCTTCTGTGCAACCTTAAAGGAGAAATTAACTCTAGATCTGTAGCATTTCACTAGGGAGAAAGCTGATACTGGTGTGGACTGAGGTATATACTTCTCAATATACTTTCAGTATACTTTGGCAGTGCTTTAGCAACAGAACAGTAAAGACATATCATCAACTTAATTTTACATCCTGTAACCCAGTGAAGAAGTACGTTTTGCATCCCTTTTTGTGCCTGAAACAAGGAAGACTGGAGTTGCTTCCAGCTAGAGTCTTGCCTCTGCACTAGAAACTTCAGTGTCCTTTGCTCTTGCAGTCCCTTTTTCAGTTCCTCACAAGAATACAAACTTCATCCAGAGGACCATCTACTGTGTAGCTTGAAGGTGACTACCTTTGAATGATGGAGAGCAGGCTTATTAAGAACAAAGCTAAATATGCTCAGAGAGGATGAGCTTCCTATCCTTCCCAACGGGACAAGCAAGCCAATAGTGAAAATATATAAATAAAATTTGCATCTACTGTAGCTAAGTAAGAAACGTATGGTTTTGTGGGGTGAAGTGAGAAAGAAGGGGAGAGACTGCCCTTTTTTTGGGGTGGGTAGATTCATCTGTTTTAAATGATCATGTGTTCCTTTATCTTCATGCTTGTTTTCCTTTGAAATCTAGTTTTTCTTCTGTTTCTGAGTATGGTCACTAGGCCAGTGAATCAAGGCTCTGTTAGAGAGCTAATAAACAGATTTTTATTCCATGTGATTTATGGGAATGCAGCTATGAAATTGCTAACTGAAAAGCAGCATATGATCGTTGAGCTTTCATAGAGCTAAGGGAATACCTTCTGCCAGAAGACTGCATGTGGCTTTGATATGTTACTCCAGTTTTTGGGATAATTTGTTAGCATATCTAGGTGTGAAATGAACAAAGGCATAAAAACCCAGAGCAGACTCAAAAGTTTAATACACTAATGGGTCATGTTTTTTTAGCCTGAAGATTCTGCTGAAATCTACCATGATAACCTGAGTGGTGCCAGTAGTTTATTTAATAAGCAGAACACTGCTTATGAAACTGTACTTATGATTGTAAATAATTAGCTACCAAGATCTCCTCCTGTGACAGGGTGACCTGCTTGTTGGATGAAGGTAAGGCTGTGGAAGCTCTCTGTCTTGACTTTAGTAAGGAATTTGACAGTGTTTCCCACAGTATTCTGTTAGAGAAATTGACTGCTCTTGGCTGGGATGGGCATACTCTTTCCTGGGTGAAAAACTGGTTAGATGGATGAGTCCAAAAAGTTGTGGTCAGTGGAGTTAAATCCAGGTGGCACCCAGTCACAAGTGGTGTCCCCCAGGGCTCAGTACTGGGGGGTGGAGTACACCCTTAGTAAGTTTGCGGATGACACCAAGCTGGGTGGAAGTGTCAATCTGCTTGAGGGTAGGGCAGCTCTACAGAGGGATTTAGATAGGCTGGATCAATAAGGCCAAATGCTGGATCCTGCATTTTGGCCCCAACAACCCCAGCAGCGCTGCAGGCTTGGGGGATGAGTGGCTGTAGAGTTGCAAGGTAGAGAAGGACCTGGGGGTGTTGACTGACAGCAGGCTGAACCTCAGCCAGCAGTTGGCCCAAGAATGCCAACTGCATCCTGGCCTGTATCAGGAATAGTGTAGTCAGCAGGAGCAGGGAGGTGATCATTCCTCTGTGAGACTGCACCTTGAATACTGTGTTCGGTTTTGGGCATCTCTCTANAGCTCTCTGTCTTGACTTTAGTAAGGAATTTGACAGTGTTTCCCACAGTATTCTGTTAGAGAAATTGACTGCTCTTGGCTGGGATGGGCATACTCTTTCCTGGGTGAAAAACTGGTTANGTGATAAGATGTGAGTAGTTGCACTAGATAATCTTAAAGGTCTTTTCCAACCTAAATGATTCTGTGCTCAAAGGTGGCTTGGGATGTCCGGGGAACTGTCTGTAACTATAAACAATGTAAGGGCTTAGCTGAGGAAGACTAGCAGTCAGACAGGCCAAGACAGGGAGAAAAAGCCTTCCTGTATTGAACTTCCAGTGGGGGCCAGGAAAGTGTCATCTACCTAAATTGTTTTAGGGCTAGTAGGAAGAGATTAATTTGCTTTTTAAACAGAAAGGAAGAAATATTTGAAGACCCATCTAACTTGAGGGATCACTACTACTTGAAAGTAGCCTAAGTCTCAGAGGGATGAGATTATTTTGGAGCTACAGAAAAAACAAGTATTCTTTCTGGACATGAACACCAAGGGGGAGGGCATTGTCAAACAGTAACTGTTTTCTTAATTTTATTACATTAGGAAATAAAGCTTAAATCAGTTTTACAGCAGAATTAGATCCTGAGACCTAGTTGCTCTGAAATTCTTCACAGTGAAATCCCACAGCTTGCTTTGGACAGTGTATGAATGCTTTACAACACACCTGCTGACCAAATTACTAATAGTTAAATAAAACTAATTTAGTATCTAATAAAAGTGTGACTTCTGGTGACTGTTCTCATAGGAACTTGAGACTTGACTGTGTGTATTCCCCAACCATTCCAATAAGGAAAGTCAGCCTTTTGAAAACAGTCTCCAAAAGTGAGGAGAAATCCTATGGTAGATAGGAAGTTCATTTAAGTACACTTGCCAGTACTTCCTGGCTTTAAACTACTGCAGTAGTATTTTTTGAAGGTAAGCTTCTTAGCAATGAAGCTTTCAGTAAAGCTGTAGCACACAATAGTGATTCCTTGAAAACCAGAGCTTGCTGCTCGTGGACTTCATGCAGCCAACAATAAGACAAGGAGCAGAGAAATCCCCAGCTGCATTATGAAGAAGTTTTGCCTTGGGCTGTATCTTCATAAGGATAAGTGTGCAAAAAGTTAACCTCCATTTGTAGAAATGATAAATATCTCTTTATGGGAATGCTAAATACATGAGTATTCTAAAAATAAGCCATGCTCAGAATTTTCACTTAAAATTAAGAATTCCTGATGAATATGAAAGAAGAAAAATATATAAACAGTAAAGAGAGAGCAAACTTTGTATGGGCTAAGATAGTGATGACACATCCAACTGGCACTATTGTCAAAATATTCACTGCAAAGCAGCAAACGATTTTCCATCTTGGAATAAGATGGTAAACTCTACATAAGTAGTTTTCTGATTATCATTTTCTTTTTTAAAAAGATCCTGCCAAGGGCTCTAATGCATCTTGAAAAATGTGAGAATCTAGAATGCTCAGATTCTTGAGGAGCACTCGGTGTAAAAGACATCAGGGGTAAAATGTTTGTCCATGTTTATGACTTAGTTCATACTGTGCTGCTCTGATGTAATACTGCTGTTTAACATTTTAATTGTGTTTAATGACAAGATAGGCAAGAAAAAAATTGTGAAGTTTAGTCACCCTATCCAGTTCCTTGTCCAGAGGCTAACATACTGTATGTCATGCAAAAAGGGGTATGTTTTTGAGACATACTGAGACTGAAGTGCTTTTAGGAATCATATAAAAGATTTTATGTTCATAGAGGGGTAATGTGCAAGACTTATCTCCTTCTCTCTCTGACCAATAGCTACTATTACTGAGCATATTTATTCATACTCTGGTTTTCTCTTGGAGGAGGCAGTCTTAAGACATTTCTATTGCTTTTTGGAATTGCAAGAAATAACGTTTGGCATTTGGAAGCAACAGATAATCTCTCAGCCATGGAACAGGACTGAGTAGTTAGCGGATTCCGATTATGCTGAGGAGATTTCAGATCAAACAGATTCCTTTATTTAAAACAAACAGAAATCAGACTTTTATTCATGTTTGGGTTTTTTAATCTACCTACGTTTAGGATTTCCTTCAGTCGCTTCTCCCTACATTTTTCAGTCTTGTACTGCTCTTTTTGACAATTACAAGCTTTGTAGGATTAAGAAAACGAAATGAAGTTTCTAACCATCTGCATTCACCAGTGGATGTAAACTTTGACTGAACCTGTGTGTTACATAACACTTAAGCACTTTCCTCACTTCATGTCACGTCCTCTTAAAAAGAGACCTTTGAGGCAGAGAGGATGTGCAAACAATTACTCTCCCTAAAGATCTGGAGAGTAGCAATTAATAGATTTCTACTGATACTAATCTATAATATGAAATCCTTGTGTGATAAGGCAGATAAATAAACATTTGAAATTGTAAATGTTGGCAATTGGAAAATATTTTTCTAATATTAATGAGCTGAACTTGACAAGGAATCTTCTGCTGCTGATACTTTTTTTCCTGCTTTCCTCTTTTCATCCCTTCTTCCCCCAGAGGAAGAAGACAGGCAGACCTGTCCTGGTCCAGTGCTGGGTTTTATTCAGAGACTGAAGAGTTGATGTTTATTCAATTCACTGAAGTTAATGTAAATAGCACTGTCCTTCTTTGTGCTCTCTGGGTCATTTCCCTACTTGTTAATCATGTTCTTTTGAAAATGGTTTGCTTAGCAGTCTAACCATTTTCACACTTAAATGGAAATGTAATTAGATAAGAATATTGCAGGTTTTCCTAGGATCTTAAGATTTAGTGTTAGGAACGTGGGTTTTTTTAAAATGAAGTTCTACTCAGTGGGAAGCTTATGTGACAGGGGCCTTGAAAATTACTACAGGTTAAATACTAATTGCAGAGATTGATATATTACATTTTTAACCTGATACATACATTTCATTTTATTGCAGTAAAGTACATACTGGTTTTAAAAGATGGTACTAAAAAAAATAAATCTGTTTGGACCTTCACTTTCTAAATTTTTGTAAACTGTTAATTTTATTACTCTATAGGGGTCAGCCATACTAGGTGCTGTCAATCTGTTATTACCAGAGTATTTGCACCATGACCTGTCTTGTAGAGTACAAACTATTAATTGTGACTTTCTTCTTCCTTTTGTATTTTGGAGGTGGTCTTCCTAAATCCCTTTCTTCTGTGTACCACCTCTTCCTCAACCCTTTGGAAAAGGAAAAGGTAAACTATTTGCCATTTGCAAGGTAAAGCCATTAGTGCCTCTGAAGCAGTATAGCTGCTCTGGTAATGGCAAATTGATTCTATTGTATTGCTTGACTGAATCCTAATGGAGCTAGCTGATCATGCTGTTTAGATCATAGTTTAGTTTAAGGAGTTTTCTAGTACATGCATAGCAAAATCTAAGATTTCTCTTTATCCTCAGTGATATTTTGATTTAAAATAAATTGAGGCTAGTTAATAAAATGTGTTGAACTTTATAAATGTCTGTCGACTTATACTGCTTTTTCAAATATTTAAAACTAATTCCTTTAGGAATAATCTGTAAGCAAAATCTATACTTGATGAAGAAAAATACGTTATTCTGTGTTTCTCATTGAAATATAAGTGGAAGAATTCTCATGTTTTTTGTCCTAGTGAGTAAATGCATGTTTTAACACTTAACTGAAGTAGAGCAGTTTCATGGGGCTGTTTTTTTGTAATGTGGCTGTATTTCAGCTAGCTGTTAGAGGAAAACAGAAGGCATTTAAAAGAAAACTTGATTCAGTATGTAAACAATGCAGATTATATATTTTCTCTCTTTTTTTGTGTGTGCTTTTTATTTTATTCTAACAATTATTTAGCAGACTGTAAGCTACAGCATCAGATAACTTATCACTGTGTGATATTGCTGCTTGCAGCAACAGCTTCCACTTCCATATATTGTTTTTGCATGCAGTAGGAGGGCTCTGATAAAGTCTTGAACTATTCTAGTAAGTAGATGAGAGTTTAAGTGTCTGGGTAGTAAACACAGCTAAGCACAGTTTCAGCTAATTTCTAGACATCTAGGGCAAAAATCCTTTCACAATTGTAGTTTGAATGGTGTCTGTATGGTTCAATGTAGTAGGCATATTCTGCTGCTGTTAACTGTGGACATACTCCAGTTTCTGTTCTTGTTTGAAGATCGCAGGCATCTTGGGGCTGCTCTTTAAGCAGCTGTGATGTGCTTTAGCACAGTGTCTTCTAGGGCCTATAAGAAAATGGAAAAAAATTATCTTCAGTTCTACAAAAGATGTGCAGTTTTATTTGGTACAACTGAGGCAGTTAAAGACCCCCAAACCTGTTACTTCTACCTCAATTCATCCAGAAAAGCATGTCTTCTACCTCAGCCTTTTTAGATTGACAATAATATTGTCATGTGAATTAAGAACTAAAGCTTTAAGTATCTGTCTGGAATGTCCTTTCTCTGATTTGTGCAGAAAAGGTTTTAATCCTAAGAATCTCAGAACCTGTAACAATCTTAAAAAGTACGATGATTACATTTCTGTTGTAATACTTTCCTGTCATAATTAGGTGTTGAGCTGTTTTTATTTTAACATTTTTGCTTGAAACACTGTTCAGGTTTGTAAAGTCTGAAACACATTGCCTGAAAATACTCTTCCTCTCTTTAAAGGATACCTTGATTGTGTGGTCTGAAGCTGAAAATTATGATTTGGCACTTAGCTTTCAAGAAAAAGCAGGATGTGATGAAATATGGGAAAAAATATGTCAGGTAAGTTTGATAAATATGAGATTGAGGCAACCTAAATCATCCTAATGTTTGTGTTCACAATTTTTAGGCCGTTTCAAGAGGTGCATCTGAATGCAATAGCTAGAAAATGAAAATTATTGTCTTGACCACCTCCCTCAAATTTTGCATTTTTGAGTTTGAAAACTTTCTCTTTCCTTCAGAAATTTGGTATGAATGGAAATGATGTTTGTGGTATTTTTTTCAGAGCATTTCTCAGGTCTTTTGCCTAACTTCTTAGTTCTATTATTGCCCAAGGAAATTTAGCTGAAAAGGAGTGCTTAAAAACTTTGTAACAATTTTATAATTGACTTTTTCCAGGTTGGGCAAAGGAAGAAGATTACCTGTCCAAAGTTTTACTGTAGAGTGAAGAATGCATGTGAAATCTTAGTAGATTATATAATGTATTTCTTATGGAAATAGCTATGTTTTATTCACAATTTTCTTTCTTAATTTCTCATTCTTTTCCTTCTCTTCTGTTTCGAGGGAGGAGAATATTGAGTTTCTCAACAGAGGTGGTTGGTTTTTAATGTGTAAATGTGACCATGTGCTGTTGACTGTCAGGGTATGAGAGATTGAGCTGATAGTTAAGTAGGAGATAAATAGATCTATCCCTGTATTAACACTTCAAAGCTGCAATTCTTACAGCGTAGATCAAACAATTTATGTGTAGCTTTTTGTTTGTTTGTGGTTTGTTGTGTGGTGTTGTTTGTTTTTTCTTTGGGAATGAAATCATTATGTTTTACCACTAAGCTGGATTGCTGTATAGTCACTGAATCAGTATTGCTTCTGGATAACGTTTGATTAGGTATTAACTACTGACTAATGCCCAAAAGAGTGTAGTCAGTATACTCAGTGATTTTAGTTCAGTTTGTCAGTTCTTGTTTGTTTGGGTGATTGTTTTTTCTTTTGTTCCAAGGATTACAATTTTTTTTCATTTCTATACTACGCTATGTGGAATTTGTCTGATTCTCTCTGGGCTCTTCCTATTCTTAGCAAAGCTCTAGCTCTCTCCACTCTGTCTTTTGGAATTTGTTCTCACTGATTCCAGAAATAAAGCAAAAGGCATTTGATTTTATAGTTGTATATGCATAGACAATTTTTTCCACAACAGTTTATAACTGATGTAAATAAGTAGAGAAAGTTAGGTAAATAAGTTCAGAAACATTTCCAGGAATCTTAGCAGTCAAAGGACCAAAAGTTGGGGATAGAAACAAAATGGGTGAAAGGGGAAACTGCTTTTGGGAAACACCCAGATAAGAAGCCAAACTTCCTCAGCCTTATGTGAGGATCTAATGTTTTTGTAAGAAACCAATGTCTTTACATCCTGTTTTGAGGCCATGCTATTGTATTTGTGTCTAGTGTACTTTAGAGATCTTAAGCTTCCTCAGTCATTGAAGCTTCTTCTAAAAGGAAAAGTTTGATACCACATTACATCAGCAACCACATCCAGTATAAGCAGAACAGTATGTAGATTTTAACAGCATTCTGGATTTTTATGTAAATACAGGCTTGCTCTTATCCATGAAGAATTGTTTGTACCAGATTTTTTTTGCTTTTTCAAGATTAAAAAGAACAGCACCTTCTACCATTCTACAGAGCAGTGCCTTCCTGGATTGGACACATCAGACTCCAGGCAGATACTACAGTTAAGATGTCATTAAAGCTGAAACTCGACTGTCCAAGCATCTGTCTCTGTTTTTTCACTAATTCATACTCTGTAGTTTCCTTTTATCTCTGGAGAGATCATTGCAGGACCTGGGCTTTATTTCTCTGACCGTTCTAGATTCCCACTACTCTTCGTTAATGTTGGTTTGGGGTTTTCTGCTCTTAAGAGAAGATTCTGTGCCTCTGTTGTGTATTTAGAAAGTGCATGGTAACAGATTTTGACTTGCAGCTCTCAAGAACTGAAACCAACAATTCAATTAATAAGACCAGCCTCTCTCCACTGTTGGAGGTAGTAGTAGAAGCTGTGAAAAGCATCAAGAACAATTAAACAGCCTACAGATAGATGTCTAAACCATCATTGCAGTGATACAATACTGGTTTGCATTTGAAAATTGTCTGCAGAGAATAAAGGCTGGAAACAAATAGCTTAGTTCAGTAGTCTGTGAAAGTTGTTGTCCATACTAGTATTAATTACAAATTTTTTATTTGAAGTACTTTGAAAATGTAGCTTTTTTATTTACTCTTCCTCCTTTTTAGAGAAAATAAATAGAATTAAATATTCAATGTACAATTTTGTAAAGCTTTCTGTTTGAAGAAGTCTTTTCATTCTCTTATTAAAACCAGCTATACTCAATGTCAGGCAGATTTGTGCTTCTACTTTGGCCATACAAAGAAAAAGTGTGTGAGATTTGAAATGGTATTTTACAGTAAGTATTGAACTCCACTGTTTCGAACACCTCTTATTTCGTAGGTTCAAGGCAAAGACCCTTCTGTTGACATCACTCAGGACCTTGTGGATGAATCTGAGGAAGAACGTTTTGATGATATGTCATCACCAGGTCTAGAGTTGCCCTCTTGTGAACTCAGCCGACTAGAAGAAATCGCAGAACTTGTGGCATCCTCGCTGCCTTCCCCGTTGCGCCGTGAAAAACTCGCACTAGCACTGGAGAACGAGGGGTATATTAAGAAGCTCTTAGAAATTTTTCATGTGTGTGAAGATTTGGAGAACATCGAAGGACTACACCACTTATATGAAATTATCAAGGGAATTTTCCTTTTGAACAGAACTGCACTTTTTGAAGTCATGTTTTCCGAGGAATGTATAATGGATGTAATTGGATGCCTAGAATATGATCCGTCGTTATCACAGTCACGGAAACACAGGGAATTTCTGACTAAAACAGCAAAGTTTAAGGAGGTGATTCCTATATCTGATCCAGAGCTGAAGCAAAAAATACATCAGACGTACAGAGTACAATATATCCAAGATATGGTCCTACCCACTCCCTCAGTTTTTGAGGA
Source organism: Chloroceryle aenea (assembly GCA_013399075.1). Classification (NCBI taxonomy): domain Eukaryota; kingdom Metazoa; phylum Chordata; class Aves; order Coraciiformes; family Cerylidae; genus Chloroceryle; species Chloroceryle aenea. The sequence continues at coordinate 162,422 of VWZY01004171.1, forward strand.
AAATATGCTATCAACACTTCATTCTTTCATCTTTTTTAATAAAGTGGAAATAGTTGGTATGCTACAGGTAAGTTTCAGAATTTTACAGTCTTTTACACTTGGGAAGAGAAAGTTGGATAATATTTCTTGGAAAGTTTGAGGTGCTTCAGTGGAACCTTAACTCTTGGGAATGTGGAAATCATTTTGAAGTGTGACATAAAAGGTATGGATCTAACTACTGAGCTGTTAAATTGTGTTCCTGAAGTCACATTTTGGACGAGATTCTGACTGATTTAAATGGAGCAGGCTTATGTAGAATCCTGAATGAGTTTGTTTGGAATGAATAGTACTGTTTGCATTCTGAACAATTGGGTTTGTTAGGGTTTTGTTGGTTTTATTTTTTCCTGTATTTTGTGACTTCTTAGGCCCTACAGTTAAGGATTTTTTTCATGTTGCTGTGATTAAAAAATAAAAATCCAATTACTTCACCTAAATTTCACAAATAGAACCTCACAGCAGGATGTAACTGTTCTAAGTTTGAAGTAAACTAAATGAGTAGTTTCGAAAGTACAGGTTCAGGCCATAACATTGCCTTGGATGCTTGAATGTTTTTTTAGTTTGTCTTTTAGGTCCTTAAATAATACTGCTTGGAATTACCAGTTTTTTTATGATGTCCATCTTAATGCAAATGTGAAGAGATTATAGGAGGCTTTGGGTTTCCTACCTAAATGTCTTAAGCATTCTGCACCAAACCATGAACTTCCTGAACTGTGTAGAAACAAGCAGCACATCTCTGTAGTGGGAGATTCCGAAAGCTGTCAGCTAACTTGGGGTGTTACAGCACATGAATTTTAGTTTGTAGAAGCTAATTATTATCATAATTATCCTAGCATTTGATAAATGAGTAGCCACTGTGTTTGTAGGGCTGTGTCTGATCTAGAGAAATGGACAAAGTGCTGGGTGCTACTGATTACCTTAACTGTTTTTAGCTTCAACTGAATGTCAGCACACACCCTGTTTATTTTCATGGAGAATACAGAAAAAGAGAGGGAAAATTCCTTTTGCAAGCTTATAAAGCAAGTAGTGGTCAACAGTAGGCCTCCTGACTTTTAATCCACCACATTCAGCTGATTCAAATAATGATATTTATTTAATCCACTCCCTTGGGGCTTTAATCTGTCATGTCCACATATGGAGTATTTGAGCAGCCAGCTGTGCAAGAGAAGGCGTGTGCCTTGTGGACAGACCATCACTTACTGGAGCAGCTGTGGAAGGGCTGGTGGAGCACCTGGGGCATCTGAAGTAGTACCAGACCCCAGTTCATGCCCAACTCAGCCAAAGTCTTCATTTCTGTTTGTGTGTCCTTGATAAGCAGTCACAAATGCATATCTGAACAGAAGGCCGTAAACATTTTGGAGTGGCTGCTTTGAGAAAGCTAACAAGCCTGGCTTTGAGAGTGCTGAAAGAGATTCAGTTAAGAGGGGTCTCAGCTGGAGCATTCAGTACTAGTGTCTCTGAAACATCATGACCTCTTTATAAGGGCTGATAAAAGCAAAGGCCTGAGGATAATACATTTTGGCTTTAGGACAAGGAGGGGAAGAATTATTTAGTAGTCTTGGCATCAGTGGGATCTGAGAGTGATCTTGAACTTTGAAAAGGAAAAGGGACAAGGAAAAGGGGGACCTGATTCTGCAAAATCAGTAAGGGTGTGTTACCCAGAAACCCCAAGGTGAGCTGAGGCCTACTGGCTGATGAATTTGCTTTTTTCTGTCTCTTCTAGCCTGTGTTAGACTAATAGTTGTAGTGTAAGCTGATGTTAGAATATCGAAGTTTAGTGTGGTTGCAAAACTTGTGACTTGCAGTTTACAGTTGAAATAGAGGCTGAGATCTGATTTTGATTTGTTGTTACCACAGGTTACTCAACCTTATCTTCACTTCTGTTGCTGTTGTCTATGGTTGAGAATAAACTGTGCTCCCTGTGTGGTGAAGAATTAGCATTGTGTAACTCTGAAAGTTAAATACTCCAAATTGTTTAAGTGCTTTCTGCAGCTTTGAGGAGCCAAGAGTGGTAGCACACAATGAAGAAAATGTATCTTGTGCTATTTTGCATTTCTTGTTTCTTTCACAGAACAGTTCTGTAGCATTGAGGGGCAACTCCCAGAGTTTATAAAAAAGAATCTGTTGGAAATTATTTGATGTTGATGATCAATTACTGGGTTTGAGGGAATTAAAAGAGGCTATCACAAATTATATGCCCATTGCATTTCTAAGACAAAATGATTGATTGACTTGATGTGTCAATCATCATTGACTTGATGTGACAAGTTCTCACAATGTAGCTCTACACCAAGGTTTAAACCTACTTCCCTGACGTTCATTTATTCATTTATTTATAATGCCATGTCAGGTTACACTTTTCTGTAATTTCTTCCCCCTACCTTTTCATTCTTCACTTTCCTTCCTCCACCCTTCCCGTTCCTGCAGTCCGTGTATAAGATGTATGATACTGTTCCTTCTCATTTCTTTAAGCAGAATAAATAATATTTTGAGAACAAAATTAAAAGACTGCTTTTTAATTTCCCTTCCAGAACTGATTCTTAAGGTCTTTCTTTCATTGGCGTGTGGCTTAACATACTTTCTGTAGCGTGTGTTATTTCATCAAAGATTTAAAGTTGCCTGTAATTGAGTTTCTGGCATTCATTATTTTAGATCTGATGAGATTCTGGTGCTTGCTAACTTCACATGTGTACTTAAGCAGTTTATAAGTCATTAATTGAAGAGTTTCTGGGGTGCTTCATGGCAATTTCTTAGGAGCCATGGATGAGACTCAAGTTCTTTGTTAGTTGGTGATACAGGTTAATGCTTCTGCTGTTGACTTCGGGTTGTGTCTCCTGGACCACTGAGGATGTGACAAAGGAACTAGCTTATGAAATTTTACTTCTCAGATTAAAAATAAACTACCTGAGGAGCTGGTATCATGTATCATACCACAACTATTGTGTATATGGCTGAGTTGTTTTATATTCTCTGCTTTCCTCTCCTTGCCTGCGAAGGAAAGGAAAAGGAAAACTGTTAGCTCCACCATTAAAAAAGATGAGCTCTGAAGAGCCCTTTTCATGATCCTCCTGTGTGTTTCCTGAAGCAGCATTTTGCAATAAATACCCTTGTATCAAATTAACCCTACCGTAGTTTTGGAAAAGGGACCCAAAATTTGCACAAGACTGTGCCTATTGCACATTCTTTCACAGAAAGGGTGATCAGACATTGGAACAAGCTGCCTGGGGAGGTGGTGGACTCTTCGTCTCTGGAGACATTTAAAAAGAGACTTGATGTGGCACTCAGTGCCATGGTCTAGTGACTGTGGCGGTAATTGATCAAGGGTTGGACTCGATGATCTCTGAGGTCCCTTCCAACCCAGCCTATTCTATGATTCTATGATTCTATGATTAGGCTCTTTGACAGGCCAGGTGACTTTACTCAAAATTAACACTGTCTTATTTAAGGTATTTGGTGTCAAGTTAATAAGGTCATTAAAGGTCACTGACATTTTAAGTCAGGTTTTCAGTTACAACTAGTGAATTCTGTAAATAACAGTATGCTGATTCTTAAGAATTCTGGCTTTATTAGGAGAGACTTTTTT
>VWZY01004172.1:0-17956 GCA_013399075.1 Chloroceryle aenea
CTTACCAGCACACTGTCCCAGAAACACTGGCATGCCACTCTCAGGATCCTCTCTAGCAAGTCCAGATTCATTCCCATCCCCCTTCAAATCTAGTTTAAATTTCTTTCAATGATCCCTGCTAATTCTTGTCCCAGGATCCTTTTCTCCCTTTGTGACACGGGGGAAATCCAACAACACTGTCTCAAAATGGCATGATACAGTCATTTTTGAGGTAAATAAAATAGAGACTTTGGAAGGATACCACCTGACAATCCTTTCATGGCTTTCCTATTTTTTACATATATATATACGCTAGATATTGGTCAACAGTCCAGTCTGTGCAGAATATTTTATTTGGAGCCATAATGTATGGAGGTTTTTTTTTCCATAAAGGATTTGTAAAATGATCAAATGTAACAAACACTATAGTCTAAGGAGACTTGCCCTGAGAAGGCCTTGAAACTTGTTATTATAGTGTTTCTTGATACTGAAGTATTGCCCTGGCTAAAACATTCTGCCCTTTCACACACCAGCTCATGTACTGGGAATCCTAAAACCAGAGTGTGCTTTCTGATGAAAATGAAGTTCTCACATCAAATTTCTTCTCAACATTTTTCTTAATTTACTGATTAAAACTTGTTTAAGTTGTCTCCAGAAGATATTTGGATCAGCTATCAGGGGATCAGATGACATGTACTGAAAATCTCGCAGATGCCCTGCAAGTATGTCACACTATCCTGACCCTCTGTCCCTTTTTTTTTAAATTCACTGCTATTTAGTGTTGGTGGGTTTGTTTAGCAGGATTGCTACCCCTTTGCTGGTGTGCACAGGAGGCACTCACAACTGCCTGGATATAACCTGTTTGTTTTCAGCCTTTTTTTAGTTCCAGAGATCATGTGCACATTTCACCCACAAACTGCTGTGTGCCAAACATGGGGTGCTTCAGGTTATCCAAGCTTTTCATTTTGGGTAAAAGGGTGTCTGTGATGCTATGCTAGTTTGCAGCATCTGAGGATCGGTCCTGATCTGCTGTCACTGTTTTGCCAGGAGGAATAATAAATGTATATACCCCTGAAATAAAATAAATCTGCTAACCTTCACAAGTCACTAAACCAGGTCTGTCAGGAGGACCAGACTTTCTGACATTTATTAGTTACTGCCATGGATCTACATTTGCCCTACAGGAAGTAGAATTGGGGGAGCCTGATTTAATAGAACATTTTTATTACAACACAGGTGTAGGCCACTAAGCTGATCTTTGCTTCTGTGATTACCTCAGAGAGCAGCTGTGATACATCTCCAGTCTGTTCTGTGAGCCATAGTAATGTCAGGCATGTCCCCAGCAGCTACTGAGAAACATACACTCAGCCCAGAAGAGTCTTCAGGTAAATATCAGGTGTTTTAACAGATGGATGAATAGATGATGTATTTAAAAAAAAATAATGTAAATATAAGATTGTTTCATAAATATATTTTTGAAAGTCTTTTGGGAACAGTGCTTCACAATGCTTTCAACATCTGCAGTCCTGGGGGGATGAGAGAAAAATCTCCATGAAAACTCTTTTAGTTTTTGAAGAGCTATGGTAGCCAGATAATTTGTGAATTTGTGCTGAAATGTCTGTGTTCAGTCTCTCCTAGATCAGCACAAAAGACAAATGACTCACTGAATGAAGTTACTACTGCCCTGTGGCTTATAGTGTGCTCATGCTCACTGTGCTGCAACTAGTGTATGGGTGAAGCATCAAGCAAATGCCATCTCACTGTAGCCATCTTGAACTGGACGGTGAGTCTCCTTTCCTCCCTCTCCCTGCTACACTGAACAAACTGCAAAAAGGCATGTGTGAAAGCTGTGGCAGAGATAACAAGAACTGAATGAATCATAGCAGGTATTAAGCATTAGAGAACCATCTGGGGCTGTCTAATTCTGCCAGAACAGTCAGAACATTTACTGGAAAAGTAAAAAAGAAATCAACAAATAATTTTTAAGATATCTCATGTGTTCAAACTAAAATACAAAGAAGATGTAAAATCAGACTTTAAATAATTGAGAGGTGATGAGTTATTTTTATCAAAGTAGTTATGCAGGTTTTATTAGGCAAATAAATGTGTGCAGATAGTGCAGAAAGCAATGTTAACCAATCACTATGCACTTGTATCTCAAAGTTGAAAAGAAAGTATTATGACCCCAAATTAAACACCCGTAAACACGAAAATGATTAGTCTGTTTCAGAAAGTAGCTTATGACTCATGCGATTGAGTCATATAGCAGAGGATTTATCCAGAACAGATGATGGGCGCCATGACCCCCAGTGAATGCCATGCCTGGCAACACGGCTGGTTATTCATACTGTGTCCTCAGGGGTCCAGAGATGGTATTTCAGGAATAAAGTAAGATATGAATTGCTCATGTGGCATAACTGAAACTTTAAAAAACATTGTATAACTGCCTCTTAAATAAATGTACAACTCATATCAGTGGAGAAGAAAGAACTCCAAATTCAAATAGCCAAAATTTCACCTAAGGTTCCCATGTTCCTCTTTCATGTTGCGTAGATGTTTCTGTAGACCTGAAGCAAACATAATAGGAAGCAGTAGGAAGTAGTTTTAGGTAAAACAAGTGTACTTTTCTTTAATTATGTACATACATGCTAGAGTCTATTAAAAAAAAAAAATCAGTGTAGAGTGTAAGGGAACATTTGTGAGTATTTTCCTGCAATACATATTAACTTTGGTATTTGCAATTGTCATGCTTGTAAGGCTGAAGAGAAAATATTGCTGTAATAATATGATCAAAAATGCTACAATACGATTACATGCTCTTATTCTCATGTGTGTTGTATATTTAGGACAGCAGCTAACAATATGATTACAGTGGTCATGTGGTGGCCAGACGCCATATCTTTGATTGTAAGGTCTTGGTGCTAAGTCTTAGGACACTGAGAGAAAGACGCTAAGAGAGAAAAAGGTGCATGTTCTGTCTTGTAACTGGAAAGGATAAAACTTCAGTGCTACAAATTTTTTTTGCCATGTATTCTGAAACTATATGCCTTGCTAAGTTTGTTTGAAAGCTTTGGATTCAGTTATCAGCAGCAAAAAAACAACACTGTTACTTCTAATCATTATGATTTTTCTTATGGTAATACATAGGAGCCAATTGAAAATGAAGCACCATAAGACTTCTACACAGATGTGGGCTGCTAGACAGACCCTGTTTTTTTTAAGCATGGTGTGTGAAATCAACACAGTAACTTCTCAGCTCCTATTGCATCATGTCTTAAAGTTTTGGAAAGGTTCCCTGTGACTGATTACTTATATGTCTTTAAACTAGATCCAAATGTCAGTGTCTAAGCTTAAAAATATTGGCCCATATCCACAAAAGTATGCTTTATCACCGATTATAGACACCAGAAAATAAATGCTAGAAAGCATCTATGATATCATCTTGCTTCTCCCATGAACATAAATACTGTCTACAGTGTATGTCAGGCAGCTTTGTTCTTTCTAGTTTAAATGACTCAGGCTTTCATCAGGCTCTTTTACTGTCTAATTCATCTTGGTACCATGACATCCATCCAAATATTCAGCCTGCATTTTACTATGTTGTTTTTCATCCAAAAATTTTGAATTCTTGTCCTTCCATCTAAGTAAGGAATCAGGATCTCTCTGTGTTCAGTGTTCTTGGCAAGTGCAAAAACTTGTGGACTTAAGTAGACAGAAAATCCAAGTGGGTCTCAAGTGCATCCAGTTGAAACTCTCTTGAAACAATTATGGTGGCTAACAGAATGCAAACATCTCCACTCAAAACTATTCAGAACAATAAATTAGTTATTTTCTAATAGATGCTTTAAAAAGTACTTTTGCATTCTATTTTATGTTTGGGTTGGATTTTTTTCTTCACTCTGTGCATTTCATCTCTTCAGATTCAATAGGTACATTTGAATATCATTTCAATAGTTTAATAGACATAATTACTCCTATGAAAGTATGTCTGTTGTGTATTTTTTTCTATTCATGTCTTTTTAATTGACTGGTTTAAAAATAACCTTCATGTTAGCACTTACATTTGTACTCTCATATACCCTGCAGCATCCTACATCTGACCTTAGCCCCACACAGTCACTTGTCCTTCAAAGCATTCTGCTTCATGCACCCACATGCCCTTCAGAATAAGTCTAATTAACCCATCCTTATTAACAAGAAGTGTTATCTAACTAATATCCTTAGACACCATAATCCTGATTAATATGTCCAGGCAACCAACGTTTAATGGGAAGAGTGAAAATATAGATCCAAAGAAAATCTACTTTTTTAATTGTCCTCAAATAATAAAATATTGTTTCTTATTTCCAAAGGCATATCAGAAATAGCATTACCAAAAAATAAACAGGAGAATTCACAATAGTTTGTAGGCAACTATATTATACACTATGAGCAGCATTTCAAATCAGCATATTACATATTAGACAACAGTTGTACATATATATTAGATTGGCCAGTATATACATGTGTGTAAATGTGTATGGGGAAGCAGGTGTATTCATGCATTCATACATACGTACATACATATACATATAAATGCTGGCTATTGTGTCTATGAGATGTTTAGCAACAGGGAGTGAGAAATACTGACTGAAACACCAGAAGAGTTTCATCTTTTGTGCAACTAAAACAATCAGAGCTTGAGGAGTGACATATCCCATGAAACAACTGCTATACCTTCACCTCTTGCCACTTTTTCCCTACTTGTTTTGGCATTGTGGACATACTCTTTCTACCTTAAAATGCGTAGCCCACTGACTCCTGGGGATATATTTGTTCCAACTCTGATAAAGCTCTGTGAAATACTCTCTTGAATGCTCAAAGCAAAAAATGGCAGCAGATTGCAAAGAAATGGCCTTATTGTAAGCTAGAGTCTGGCAGTGTTTGCTAAGCAATTTTAAGTATGCTAAGCTTTCTAGAATCTTTACATTTTGAGAAAGAACTTTATCTTCTCTGTTGTGTACCATCTTACTAGAGGAAAATCAAACCTGCTCTAAGATACTTCAGAAGCCTTTCTGGCATCATGACAGATACTAATAGCAGGTATTTTGTGCTGTTATTTTGTGCTGCTCTAGCTGTTATTTTTCATTTTTTTTAGTAATTACTGACTTAAATTCATTATTGACAGTGCTCCACTGATTCAGCAGCAGACTGTCTTAGATAAAAATATCCCCCAAGTTTTACTGGCTCTAGCTCACCTCTATATTGACAATGTGGTGCTGAGAAAATGCTCATAGAAATATCTGTATCTCATTCCTTCTGCTACACAAGTACTTATTTCAGGATGGTCTTTTCATAACTTCCTTCAGTTTTTCTCATTTCATCATTCTCTGCTGTAAAAATCTGAGAGAGAAAATGCAAATGCATTTGTTTCTACTGGAAGAAATCATCATTTTGCTGTGATTCACTATTGAAGACATCCAACAATATCAAAATATCTGCACTACTGCTGGCTTAAACAAAATCTGTGTAAAAGAAACCATACTCAGAACCTCAGAGGAATGTAGGTCTGATAGAGAACTATAAAAAATAAGGAATATTAGCAAGAACAACAATCATTGTTTCTGAAAGTACAAGATTACTGTTACAAGAAATTTAACCATGTAATTTGGGATGATACATAAGCCAAAAGCATATGCAAGTCCAGTAACACAACAGACATACTGATGAGCAACAGATCCACTGACTACAGTTATCTGTGATAATCTGGACAAAACTTCTAGTTCAGACAGTATCTAAAGCACTGAGTGCTGGAAACTAGAAGGGCATACTAGAGAAAATTTTTTTCTGTATCTGCTCAGTTCTTACACATGTAAGCACTTGCTGCTCACTGTTGCTGGAGAAAGCACTACCACAAATGGTCTACTGGTCTCATAAATATTGTAGATTCAGTAGTATCTTGGAGAATAAAAGCATCTAATGCCTTTGTCATCATATAATGCAGATACTTCATGAAGACCTTGTTCTGATAAGTCATCCTTCCAGACAGGTACACAGACTCTCAGCAGTTTTAATTATTGACCCAAGGATGATTGTCTATGTTATTGGTCATTTTTAGACAATTGTTCTTGGATGTAGAGTTTTGAAGGAGTGATTTTACATGGCTCCACCTGGAGTGAGTATTAAATCTGCCATGGATTAGGCAGAAAACACTAGCCACGGGGTGGATTGGAGACACTGCACAGCTGCTCCTCTTTCTCTAATGTGAAGCATGTGCCACACAACAGCAGATACAGTCTCCTGAAACCTCCCCACCATCTGACAGCAAATCTCCCAAATTAAGCAAGTTCAGTAAAAGGTTGTCTGTTAACCAGCTTTATATCCTAGAGTTCTTTTTTTTTTCTGTGTCTGAGCCCACAGCAGTATCTTTTTTTAGTCAACTTTTCTAATCTGTCTTAGTTTCCAGTTACAGATTGGTAAAGACCCTACTGTGTGTGTGCAAATACAATGTGTATGTGTGTGTGTATGGTTTTGCAGATCTCAGTAGACAAATGGCTATAAGCTAATTGTTGTTTGTATTGCTTGAGTGGTAATCTAAGGGCATTATATGTAACAAAATTTACTTGTTAAAATGCTTCCTGGAAATTGTAAAGCTCCAGCCTTGCTTGCATAAATTTAATTCCCTGCACAGTCAGAGCTGTCTTAAAAGATTTATGTGTACTTACTGCTTTTTGAAACAAACAAAAAAACATAAGAAAACTCACAAAAGTAGATAACGGCAGAAATTTTAGATTAGCAGAGTAATAGAGACCAGCTGAAATTTCTTATTCATCCGTAGAAACTCATGATATTTTAATGATTTGCAGACATGACAATTTCATATTCATGCAGCTGTCAGGACATGTGAATTATAACCAACCTCACAAGTTGCACTTAAAATTATCTTGGCCCCTAAGACTTAGTTCTTCTAAAAATTAAACTACTTGTTATATTTACTTACATGCAGCCCTATCTAATCCCAATAATGTTCTAACTAATAGCTTAGAATTTACAGAGTGCTGAAAGTAAATCCAGTCAGGAAAGAAGAAGTTACGTGAAAGTCTGTAATTCCAAAATAATCTAAGAACAAAACCACAGTCAATTAACTTCTAAACACCTCTACCTTTAGTCAGTCACACAACAAATCACAAAACTATCTTTAGAGTCTCATATGGTATTTTCAAGGTTGTTCAAGTTACTTTGCAAAGTGTCAATGATGGGGGAAGGGATGGGTCTGTAGGTTGTTTAATTTTAGTGACTAAGCTAATGAGAAAACTGTCATAACTGTCTTTGTGCACTTCCCTCTATCCATTGCCTTTCTGTTACTGGATAGTCAGCACTGCCCCAAAGCTGTCTGGGTGAGACCAGGCTGCAAGCAGCAGGTGCTTTGAGGTGGCGAGGACAGCACATGGTACGGAGCCCACAGGCAGGCTGGGGATGTGCTCTTTTTGCACCATCCCACCCACCAAACAGCCGATCAGAGGAGGGAGTGAGCATAAGAAACAAGAGGGACACAATCTGATAGTCAGAAAAAACACAGTTAATGGGGGCACGGACAACCCTCACTTTCCTCTATATAGTCTCCTGCTATCCTAAACGTACTATAGACATCTCAGCTAAGTAAACAGTTTGTACAAGTATACAAACACATGTGATTCAACAGACCTTTTATAAAAAAATCACACATCAGCACAGACCCAGGCTGACACACAGGATGGGGGTGAGCCCAGAGACATGGGAGCTTGCTGGGAGCCCAGGGTGGCTGAGAGGCCACGCTCACCTCATGACAGCTGCACAGCCACACTGCTACCCACAGGGATGGAACATCCCTGACACCATCTAGCTGCAGGTCTGCCAGCAGCCACCAGCTTGCCCAGTTTGGGTCTGCAAACATGTCATTGCCACCACTGATGGTTTCTGCCATGAGAGCTGTCTTCTTAGATAGCTGAGAGAAAGCAAAGACATTTCCCTACCAGCTATATCTCCAAAGAAGTTGTGCATGTTCATCTTTTGCTTAGATAATAAATGTATTCACACTTTTTCAGGACTTTTTCTTTACTTTAAGCCTGATTAACCAGACTGTATTTTCCTCCCTCCAAAAAAAAAATCTGAAACAGGGCAATTTTGTCAGGAAGGTCTGGCTTGCTTAATCCTTGGGGAGACACACCTAGCATGGGCTCCACAGGGTAGGGGGTTCAACTGTTACTTATTAAGCCACAGAATATCTGTCACAATGCACAGTGGTGCACTGCACCCCCATGGCCTCCCTATATGGGTGTTGCCTTCCATTCAGCTACGGTTGCTTGAGTAGACTCAGCACCTGCTCTCTTCTGCTCTCATATTTCTATTTCTGCACATCTATGTGTGTGATCCATGAAATACTTCTGACCAACATATCTGGACATTTCAGTTATATCTGTAGAAGAGAAGTTCCTCCTTGTGCTTATTTTTCCCATGTATATATGTGGGACAGAATGGACACCAAGCTGAAAGATGTGTGACTGCGTTTGTAAAATGCTGGGCTTCAGCTAACAAACAAGGCTTAGAATCATAGAATTATGGAATTGTCAAGGTTGGAAAAGACCTTTAAGATCATCAATTCAATTACTAACCCTGCTCTACCAAGCCCACTACTAAGCCACATCCCCAAGCACATCTATATGGATTTTAAACACATCCAGGAGTGGGGACTCAACCACTTCTCTGGGCAGCCTATTCCAATGCTTGACAATCCTTTCAGTGAACATTTTNTTCCTAATGTCCAGTTTAAAACTCCCCTGGTGCAGCTTGAGTTCTGAGGAATGCCACTTGTGACTGGCCGCCAGCTGGATTTAACTCCATTCACCACCCCTCTTTGAGCCTGGACATCCAGCCAGTGGTTTACCCAGCAGACTGTACACCTGTCCAAGCCATGGGCTGCCAGATTTTTCATGAGAATGCTGCGGGGAATGGTGTCAATGGCTTTACAGAAGTCTGTGTGGACAACATCCACAGCCTTTCCCTCATCCACTAGGCAGGTCATATTGTCATAGAAGGTGATCAGGTTCATCAAGCAGTACCTGCTTTTCATAAGCCCACGGGCTGACTGGGCCTGACTGGGTTGTCCTGTATATGGTGTGTAATGACACTCAAGGTGATCCATGACCTTCTCTGGACTTTCTTTGCATCAGATGACAAGTTGAGCAAGTTTGTGCCTGTTTATTATTGGACATTTCCAGTGGTCCCAATGAGCTTCCAGCTTCTCTTACTGGTTATAATATCTCCATAATTTAAGGACACACCTTGATCTAGTTGTATAGTTTTATAGGTCCCCTGAAAAAAAAATTACTCTGTATGAAAGAAACTTGTCAGCAGCAAAATGCTTTTTTATGATTGTGTTGCACACTGATTCTAGAGATCATAGTAAGAAATGAGCAAACTTTACAACAGCCTTCCTGCAAGCATTCACTCAGGCATTTAAAAACACATCAGTTCTGTGTACAAATATTTTGGTTTCTATTAATAACCAATTAATATTTTTACAATATTATCACTTCCAGTAAACTGGAACAGCAGAATCTATGAGAGCACACTGCAGCAGAACACAGCAATCTCCCAGTTCAGTGTTTAACAAGAAAGGACACCCTTTCTCCTACAATCAGGATACCTAGTGACCCAGTAGTAGCCTGTCATGGCAATGTGTAAGCTCTTTTCTAGTACTAGGACTGCTAGCTGGGTGTGTGACCCTGCTCTGGCTGTCCAAGTGACCTTTACAATGTACTTCACCTCAGTGGGTTTTCCTAAGCGTTTCTTGTCTTGGTAGGCTGGAAATTCTTGAGACCTCAAAAGACATTCAGATCTGCATGACACCATGGGAGCACAGTGCTTGCTTGGCCCACCCAGTACCACCATAATTTCACAAAAATTGCAGTGTAGTTATTGTACAGGTGGAGGGGACATTCATAAACAGGTCTTCTCAGTCTGGAAACTATCCTGACTACATCAAAGCAATAATAAATGCTGCTGCAATTCAGAGGCCTGTGGAGTTGTAGATTTGGTGCATCTTCAGCATCTGTAATACTGTAAGTCTTCAAAAGGATAACAGTGTTTTGACAAGTAAGCTTGACTTTCTTCAGAATCTTCCTCTGGTGCTGTGGCCTACTCAGCTACTTAACTTCAAGTTCTGATAGTCAGTGCACTAGGTATATTGAGAGTCCAGCTAAATGTTTGCGGTTTTGTTTGAGTTTCATAGACAAAATGTTAAATTACCACTTCTGTGTAAGTATAACATGAAACTATGAAAACCTCTGTGCCTCACTATTATTAATGCATTTGTCACACTGCAAACATCAAGTAAAGCTCATTATCTGGGATAAGATATCAACAGGAGTGCCATGTATACAAGGAATGCTGCACTAAAGCCATTGTGCTGCAATCCACAGCATGCATGTTACAGACACCTTTTTTTTATTTAACATTTCATTTGTCAATGAAATGTAAAATATTGCTAATTAGACACCTTAATGGACACCCACCTTCAATTACCCCAAACAGAAAACAGATAGAAGTCATCAACTCATTCACTCTATATTATACACCTCATTATAATCACACTGAAGAGGGGCAGAGCAGCAGATTTTGATGTAATTTTATACAGCTGCATAATTTACCTGTTATTTACCTGTTTACATCTGGACTATGCTGGTCTTTGATAAAGCTGCACAAGCAACAATTTGGAATGTGTCATTGCATTGTACTTTGCTTGCATATGTTGGACTTAATGTACAGTAGAAAAATGATCAGCAACTGAAAAGGTAAACTGGTTCCAGGTTGTAGTTGTAAATAGAATTGCATAAGACAATAACAAGACATAAATGGAAGAAGCAAGAAGTTATTCTCCAGAAACTGTTTAAATTCTGATGCTCAACTTGGTAATGATACCTGCCACTGCAACAAGACCCCATTAAAACATTTCTGTTCATGATATTATACAGCAACCGCTTTACTTATGTATAAATTTGAGTTGTCACTGACTGTAGTCATGCCTTGACAACTTCTTTACTATACCATCCAGCTTCCCTGAAGTATGCTGCCTCCCCAGACAGGTGGTGACATGTCAGGTCAAGGATTGTAAAAAATTTTTGGGTATTCATAGGTCAGACAGGAAGGGCTAACAACCCAAAGACATGAACTCAGACTGGCACAGAAACACCTAGTATTACATGAAACAGAAATTGTTAGAACACGTAGAGATATGGGTTTTAATCTTGCTATTGTCTTCTACTTTCTGCATTAAGACCCAGAGAAAGAGAGTCAAACATGACCAGAAAGAAGGCATGTGCTTCTATGGATTGCTGCAGAAAAAAATGTGAAGCATTTAAGCATTTATGAGGAACAGAGTAGATATGTGTGATAACAATGATTTTATGACACAAATAAATAGATTCCTATTGTTTCTATATCCAAAGCTAATTAAACAGGATTCTTTATATTTGCCTTTTATACAACACAAAAGTCCTCAGAAACAAGGGATAAACTAGTTGGTTTTTTTTAAGCACTTCCTCTAAGGACTGACTTCTCCCTCACGTTTCCTGTTTACTGTTCTGTTGTGCCTGTTTGGATTTATTACACTGCCAGTGCCATACACATGTCTCATTGCAGTCTGTACACAACAGCTGTGGCAGGTAGTGCTACCAGAGCAGCTGACACTCTCTCACTAATCTGGTTTTAGGTGTCTCACAGGAAAACTGTTACAGCAAATACACAAAAGCAGAATGGTGAAAACAGCCTTTAAAGGCGTTCACACATCTCATCAAGTAGTATTCTGAGTTTACCCACGCTGTCCCAGCAAGCCAGTGGCAGAGCAAGACTGGGATTCCCAATGCATAAATCCGTATCCAGTGGGAAAAGGCTGCTTCTTTCTCCTGATTCAGTGCTGCAAAGGGTCAATTCTCCCTTCACCTTCTAACTATATAGAGATATACCAGTCAGCCTAGATTGCTTGATCCACTCTTACCAATACTGGTTTTCAGCCCACATGGAATTTTCTATCTGATTTTAAATTACTAACTTTTCTTAGTTTAAGACAGTGCACTTTGGAGTCAAAGAGGCAAAAACCCCAGCGTAAGCTTTTTCTGTATTTTACTAATGCAAATTTATTATCATTAAGGTTTACAGCAAGGCTTGCAAAGCTTGCCATTCAGAAATGATTAGCTATGCTAGCTATGCTCTGTACCATTATTTGTTATCTGGAATGGGACTTCATCAATTTGCAAGAATTCTTAATGCACTGCATAATGTCAGAGATCACTGGTTTCCCACAAATGAACTTTTCTTCTTCTGCTTAAGAGGATTTCATAGAAAAACAATGCAAGTGTCTCCACTTAAAAGCTGCTTCTACTGATTCAAAAGCCAAGTGCTGATCCCACACTACCATCTACTGATATTCTGCAGAATGACAGGACTGCCTTAGAGACTGCTCTGCAGGCCACAATCTGAAAAAGGCTGGAAACTCGGGGAGTGGTCAGAAGAAACATAA
Organism: Chloroceryle aenea; assembly: GCA_013399075.1. NCBI lineage: Eukaryota > Metazoa > Chordata > Aves > Coraciiformes > Cerylidae > Chloroceryle > Chloroceryle aenea. The sequence continues at coordinate 12,515 of VWZY01004172.1, forward strand.
CTAGGCACTTCTACAGTTTGCCAGACAGCTGCTGGTGAGTGCTATTTAGACACCGGGGTTACCAGGCTAGGTGGACTAGTCTAACCTGGAATGTTTTTTTTCCTTATGCTATCTTGTAGAACAAAGAGTAAAGCAAAAAAACCCCAAACCATTAAATAAAAACAAACTAACAAACACACACACACAGAGAACCAGTAACAACAACAAAAACCAAACCACAATAAACCTAAAACCCAAGAGTTTGTATATATATTTTCCTTTACTAAATAATACAATAAATGTGACTTGCCCTGGTTTCAGGTCCCCATTGTTGCAGACAGGAGTGTGTACCTAGGACAGACATACCTGCACCTTCAAACCAACCTGACACCATGCCAGAGATACTGAATGCAGTTTTAGACCTGAAAATATCATTGGAAAGTCTTTGGAGGGTAACAGCAGAATGCTACAGCACCATAAGACTCCCCACTCTTTCTGTAGTGAGCACAACAATCAGTCTGAGAAAAAAATTAAATTTGGTTTCGTAATTACTAATGGAATAGCATTTTGGAAAACAATACTCACAAAGCTTGTTACTATTTAACATAACCTATTCTAATTACAGAGTGGACTCTCAGACATGATTGCTACTCAAATTGTGTCATAGGGTGATATCCCAATGAATTTTACCAGGGGAGATGCCCTAATTCCATTGAAGTCAAGGGCAAATTTCATACTTACTTAGCAGAGGATATTTTTGGCCTTGTAAAGAAAGAAGATCAGAACAGATCCTCATTCTGTTCTACATTTCATAGGAAAACCTCTAAGATATAGATGTGACTTTATTCTTTCTCTAGTCACTGTTTATATGCTAATATTTTGAGAGAGATTTTGTTCATTTGGGTGGACTCTGAATCAGTCCCCACCAGAATGCACAGCTGAATCCTGCCTGGCTCAGTGTCTTCTCCACACGTCTGGGCTTGGTGCTAACACTCCTAACAATTAGGATGGAGCTCCATATCCAGTCAGGACTTACTTTATATATCTCACGGTACTTCAAATACTTTATAAGCAAATTATTATTATTGGATTTCATTAGGAATGGAATGTTGATGGTATCCATTTTTTCATTTTGACTTCCATTGACCAGATTACATGCTTACCAAGAAACTCTGGGGGTGTAAATATTCAGGTTTGTGATATACCATGAAGAAAACAGGGAAGCACTTCACCCCTGGAGATGCTGTCTCTGCAGTGCTGGCTGCTAGCATTGCTCCTTACAGATGGAGGCACTCCTGCTCCAGATGCTTTGCAAAGGGAGAAGATCATCCTTCCTCCAAAATACTAACGGTGTCAGGGTGAAGAAGGATGCAGAAGCCTTGCCTGCTTTCCAGTGTCCTCTTCAGGGCCAGCGGAAGAGCAGGTATATAAGGTCAGTCTGTGCTGATGATGGCAACATGGCACAGAGCAGGTGATGTCAGCTGTAAGTCAATGATTAAGCTAAACTCTTAAATCTCAACTTTTTGGGCAGCCTCTGAACTGTGATATGTCTACCATAGCTGAGAGTACTGTGTTCACCTGGTGTTTATGTCTACATGGGGAGAGTTGTTTTGCTAAAGCATTGGCCTTGTTTCTCTTCTGATGGATGTAGAGTGCAGGAGTTGCTTTCAAACACACTCTGTTCCTGTGTGCTGATTTAAAGATCAGAGTTTCCAATCTCCCTTGCTATCACTCCTCACCGAAGTGGGAGGCTAGGTGTGGCTGGGCAAGGATTCCAAGATAAACTCAGTAACAATGTAGTGTTATTAAGCAGGTATTCTTTATTTGTGGTGCTCGATGCACAGAGGATCAGTCATCCAAATGTGCGTACCACCTGCAGTTGACTGGGAAATACTTTTACAACGTATACATTATGGATACAAGATATACATTATGCATTAGATGTCCAAAAATTCCGTTACATATTCATTAATTTTCTGATAAATTATTAACATATGTATCCACCCAATCTCTGCCTAGTCCCACATAGGCAATTACTCTGTTAGGGTCTTAGGGTGGTCTTCCTCATTTCACCTGACAAACCTGCAAAACCAGTTTGAACATGTTGCCTGCTGTGTGACATCCCCTCCTTTATTTTGGTCAAAGACCCTTACATTCTGTTCTCTAAAGAATGCATGCAAGCTTGCAAAACAAGTGCTGATAAGTCATTTATCAGGGCTTTGTACAATAATTAGTTTAGGTTAGTATCTGAAGCTGACAGAGATAAGATTAGTAAGGTTTCCTTATGTGGACACAAATCTCAGAGGAGGTGACTGGCTTTCCCATACCTGAAGGCAAGCTGAGCCCCTAGTAAATGTATACAGTGCCATATGGAATACTGTGCCCCATGTGGGACCCAAAAGGAATCAGCTACCAGGTGTTTTTCCCCCAGATTCCCTGGCAGCATACCTGCAATGCAAAGCATTTCCAGCCTAATGCACTGCAAGAGTGAGACTGAACACGTAAGCTTCAAAGCCAGTTGCCTCCATATCAGGAGCAGAAGGGAAGAACAGAGACCTAGTAATGGTAAATAGACAAGTAAAACTGAGTATTTAATTGATTAGATTAGGTAGAGGACTGTGGAAGAGCTAGCTAACTGTGTAACCTGCACTGCAGCAGTGCCTAGGGTCAGAAATCCTGTCTAGACAGAGGACAAAGAGCAACTTGTCACAGGCAGTAAACAAAGACCTATTTTGGAGTCTTTTCAAGATCACCAGGAGTGAAAATTTGCAGTTCAAAATGCCTGACCACAAGCAGGTCTTCAGCTCCAGTGCCTCCTCCATGAAGTCAGCAGTTCCTTGAGTAGAGCAAGAATACTAGAGTGGAGGAACTGGACTGTGACCTACTGATGCCAATCCCTGAGTCACCCTCTTGGCAAGAACATGACAGTTAGGAGCTGACCATCTGTGTAACTAATGGTCTACTCTCAGACTGCATAGGCACATGATGGATCCCTCCTTAATTTAACAAAAAGCTGAGATGTGTCAAAGGACTAACCAGTCAGCAGTGAAGAAACAGAGCAAATCTCTGGCTCCACAGTTCCACCACATGCCTCTCCACAGTTAAGGACCCCTTAAGCAGATCACACTGACACATTTTGGAGAATTTCTGCTCTGGTCTTTCATTACAAACTGTTGAGAGTGTTTTGTGTCCTGGACCATACTAGCTTTTTCCAAATGTATACTTTGGATTTAGGTTGAGAAGCTGATGCTTGGAATGTGAATCAGTTCCAGGTACTCCTACAGTGTTCGTTTGTATGTTATGTCTCTAGCATCCATTGTAGTCATGGTGATTCTCGAAAGGAGCTTTCTCAATTTTATTTGTAGCAAGTATTCTTTATTTGCAGCGCTGGGTGCACGGGGGATCACTCCTCCTATCGTGCGCACCTTGGGCATTCTTTTACANTAGAACTCCCTAATGTTTAACCTTAATTCAATGGGAATAGGTCAATAGACCAGAATACATACATATATACAATAAATACAGTGAGTAAAGTCTTGGGGCTTCTTAAGCTGACCAAACTTAGGCATAGACTTAGTGTAGGTCCTGCCTGCACTTTCAGGACAGAAGTGTCCTGCCTTTCCTAATTTTCATATATTGGTTTGCCTTATTGAGCAGGAGTGATGTTTCTCTTCCAGTGCACCTGTGCTAAGTAAACTTGCTAAATCCCTCCCATCCACCATCCCCTAGGCACTGTTGGTANGGCTGGCACAGCAAGGATATCTGTACAGGCCTGTGCTGGCAGCTCTGCACATGCTCCATCTGCCGGCCAAGTCCCACTCACCCTCTGAGGCTTGTTTGTCTACAGGCAGCATTCATCTGCTGAGGCTGAATGAGCTGCAGCATCTATCTGAGCTGCTCATAAGCAGTTTCACTCTCTCAGGCTAAGACGTTTTTCAGAAGCTCATTTAAGCTTCCAGGGATGACATTTTAAGCGTGTCCTTAACAAACAGAATATACTATTCCCAATGGGCTAGTGATAATGACCTTGCCTTGACAACAACCTACCGCCATAAAGCACCTTTAATTATCTGACAAGAAGACTGGCAACAGCTATCATTACATTGTTTACTGTGATACATGGGATTCTTCTCTGAAAACCGTGGAGATGGCATTTGTCTGGTTGTAATGAGACAGACCACAATGGATTTCAATTCCTCATCAGTGTTTGATCAGCAAAAAGGTAAGTCACCTGCTACTAATTTCAAAATTAGCAAACAAATTTCCTGTGCGTCCCATGCAAATGTACTATTACTTGACAGAATGAAGAACAAGAATTTTTGGAAAATATCAGGTCTCATAGAGATTCATTGTGGTTACATATGAAGGAATTTCTTCCATCAGTTTTAGACATGGGTATTTCAGCCTATTGCTATAGTGTTTTTTAAAAATAAAATGTTACAGTAGAATGGCAACAATAACAGATTGCTCTTGTGCTTAGCACTGAGTCATGTATATATATATTTATTGTTTATATTGTATATTGTCCTGTTATGGGTATATACAAAGAAAAAGGCAATATTAGCAAAGAGAGCAGTTTAAAACTGAGTAAAAATGTATGAATTTTTTTTGTAAGTCTACTAGGTTGTATACATTACTTATGTATACATATACATCTCTTAATGTATACAACCTAGTAGACTTACAAAAAAAATGACAAGTAATTGACTTCAGCAAACCTTAGCTGTACAAGTATATCCATAATTGTGCATTTAAGATATCTTTAAAAGCCCCAACATGAGGAATTTCTACATAGCAAGGTTGCTATGGAAATACAAATGTCTGTTGTCTGTTTTTAAGTTAAATTGTTGAATTTCATTTCTTTATCGGGACAAGCTTTTATGTCTTAAGGCTAAATGCACTGTAAGGAATGTAGTGGCATTCCTTGTATGTTTCCAAAGCAGGATGGTGTCATTGTTTGATTAGCCATGNGATGTTTCTCTTCCAGTGCACCTGTGCTAAGTAAACTTGCTAAATCCCTCCCATCCACCATCCCCTAGGCACTGTTGGTAATCTATTGTTCCAGGATAATTCCAGATCAGCCTATATATTGTTATTTCTTCCATGTAAACAACCCACCAAAAATCAAAGCTCACCGGGGTCCCCTCCTCTTTACAGTACAGTCTGTGTTCCCAACTTAGGCAGAGGCCCAGTCAAAAAAATAGTGTGAAGATGTGGGTCTACTGTTGGTTTGGCAGACATTGGGTTTGGACCATCCTCTGTGAACTATATACCTGTTACGCTGTGCTGTTGGAGCTATCACTATCCACTTCAGCCATGGCAATGTGCTCTTAGTTGTTATTCCTTCATTAAACATAGCACATTAACTCACTGTAACAGGGTAATATTAAACTAAGGTAGAAAGGGGTTGGTAATTTGTATTTTCCATGCCGGAATTAAACCAGGAAATAGGTAATATCTGAA
>VWZY01004172.1:44742-61341 GCA_013399075.1 Chloroceryle aenea
CAGATGAGGTCTCCTCCCCTTTGAGCAGGCACAGTCATTTTTGGTGGTGGTCATCAGGGGGCTTGAGGATGAAGTAAGACGTCTTCCTCACAGCTAAACTTTTGACCCTGGTCTCTTGCACTTGCTCTGTAGGTACTTGGCAGACCTCTAACCCTCCTTCCTGCTTTTTATCAGAACTGTCCATGCCTGATCCCTCCCCCTAATCCAGTAATAGTATAACAAGGCTAAAAGATAACAATGGTGTTATCTTTTCCTTCTTTTGATCATCCCAAGGTTTACCCTTCAAACCCTCTATTGACACGAATTGTTGGACCATTTCTCATACTAATTCAGAATAAAAAAGGGAAAAAAGGGTAAATTTGAAAGGAAAGATATATTTACTAATGTTAATAACCTTATCTGGAGTTATAAAGGAAGAATGTCCACAAACAACTTGTTCCAATTTTGCTATGGGTTGCTCAACAAATATTTTTTGTCTCATATTTTTAACAAAGAACAAAAGATCTTTATGCTGTTTGGTTTTTTTTGGTTGTTTTTTTTTTTTTTTTTCAATGGCTCTTTTGGTATTACAGTCAATTTCATGTAAAAATATGCTATGTGTCTGTTCATTAAAGATGAAAGGAAACATAAAAGTGTTGGGACACCATACAGCACCCTGTAACATAAAATTGTAATGGCACCCAAAGATGCACAAATATTGTTCCCAGGAGGAAGCCAGAGGTACTAATGTAACTTTTTAAAAACTCTATAGTAACTTATGATGCTTCTTTATAAGAGCAAGTTACCTCCTGGAGCAAGGTTAGATTCACAGCTGCAGAATTGAAAGACGAGGGAATGTAGAAGGGGAAACACAGCCAGCCATGAAGTGCAATGATAAGAAGCAACAAGTGCAATGGTAAGAAGCAACATCAAAAGCTTCTAGTGGGGAAACAGCAAAGCTGGCTATAGATATAGGAAGGCTTTTAAAATGCACATGAATACAAAGAGACAAAAAATATAGGAGAACAAATACAAGATAAACACACAATATCCAGAGGCATTCACTTGGAAGAAAAATATTTTATCAGGGTTTCCTGAAAAAAGTTAAGTGGTGCATAGCATGCCCCTCCCACCTCTACTTTACCTATAGCCTCAAGTCATCTTAGACTCCTTTCCCTGATTCTTCTCTTTGGCATTGAAATACTTAGTTCACTAGAGTATTGTGATGAGGTGAAAAAAGAAACACTCCATCCAGTGCAATGAACAAGGAAAACTTTGTACTATGTTTGACTGAAGACCAGGCAGAATAAAATGCAATGTTATGGTAGAATATTACATTAGCGACAATAAATTTCCTAACTAAAATAATCATTCCATGTATCAGTTGGACATACAAAAGCTGAAGTATAAGAACAGCTGCTATAGTCACAATGAGGATAAATTTAATAGTCATAGATGAAAAAAGGGTCAAATCCAGAAACTTGCAGTATCCTCCTCATGATACTTTATTTGATTGATACTTCCTGAAAGATTTCTTGTTTTGAAAGCATTGAGACATACAACTATGGGGAGTTGGGCTTTTTATTAACAAACCTAAAGAAAATGGAGTTGTAATCAAGTGAAAATAACAGCTAATGAACCTGTTCTTCGCTACTGTCTGCAGATGACACAAATTTGTGACAAAAACTTGCATAAAGCACAATGAGGCTTTGCCTTACAAGGGCTCCTGGAATTAAGCTTTTTGGGATTTAAGTTTAATATAGAAAGAAAATGAATGATGGGTTGCAAGAGATAAAGATGTGAGACAAAAGTGTAAAGAAAACTGTGGGGCGAGACCTGCAGTATTATATAGAAACACACAGCAAAAATAACCAATAATCTTCAAGAATGTTGCTGAAAAATATTTGAATTTAAAAAAATAAAAAGGAGACTAAATGTAGGGATACATACAGTAAGGTTACAAAAACATGTAATTTTCCAATGGTGCATTTACCACTCAGCATCCTGGTCTAACAATAGTACTGTGGTTCTTGGTAAATTTACCACAAGACGACTATATTTTTGGTGACCTCAGCTCAAACCTATCAATCTCAGAATAAAAGCAGCGTAAGCATTTGATGAGAATTTTGTGTGCAACTTTAAAAAAGTCAAGATGAATGCAAAGATAAGAAGGCCTTCCTAAGAAAAAGGAGTTGGAAAGCCACCTAGCAGTTGGCCAGACATCTCTTTACATAGAATGTTCAAAATATTGGAAGATATCCTGTGATTTTTTAGAAAATGTAATTAACAATTTGATTGAATTGTTAGGACTGAATTTTCATAGCCATCTTAAAAGCAGTTATTGTTTCCTCAGATAAGAAACTATTGGATATAGTATGTTTGAATGTGAATTAATCAGTTTAATACCATGTAGTAAAACACAGAAAAATTGGAAAAGTGACAGAAAGATGAAATTCATCACATGGCACAAAAAAGCTTGTTAAGCACGTGGTGAACAGAGTGATCATAAAAAGTTCAGTTCTTTGCCCATTTCTGTTTTGAGCAATGCATGCACTTTTAATCACACTGAATAACAATCAATTTGTGTAATTACAACCTGACATAATGGACAGAGAATTCTGTCCAAAAATAGGATATCCCAGGGAGGAAGAATAAGCGTAGCACAGTCAAAATCAGCCCAGGGACTTACAACATACATCATATATTCTCTGTTGGCCACATTCAGCATAGTTCAAATAGTCTTTGGAGGTGAGCATCTCACAGACAGTCCAACCAAGGATTTATGATAAGAATGTTTTTATTTGGTCCATAATGAGATGATGAAATACAGAAGATGTATATAACCCACAACTACAACAAACTAGAGTGACAACAAGCAATTCATGATTCAGGATGAATTTAAACATTATTTTGATAAAGTAGGAATGACTAAAATGAATAAAATAGTACTGTGTGCAGAAATGTGAAAAATTAAAACTGCACAAAATGAAGACTAGGAGCTTAGTGGATTACAAAGTGAGTAGAAGTTTAAATTATGGTGTTGATACAAAACAAATACCATTCTGGGACATATGAACACAAGTGTGATACATGTGGACTATGGGAAGTAGCAATGACATTTTCCATGTCAGGAGAGAAGTCTCAGCTGTGTAATTATGTCAATTGGGATGCCATAGTTGAAGAAAGCTGTAGACAAACTGGAAAGAGGCCAAAAAGCAAACACCAAGTATGATAAATGGGTTGAAAAATTTAACCCATGAAGAGGATTGAAATGGTTTATTTAGTCTACAAAATGGAAGATTGGTGGGAGACAGAACAGTCTGTAAATGTATAAAATGCCAGTAAGAACAGTGGAAAATTTGTTATGCAAATGCTAAGAGATGTAAAAGAACGTTGAGGGACTGCAACTGTAGGTTCAGGACATGAAATTTGGACTTGGCAATGACAGTGTAAAACTAGAGGTATAGTAGTGTCACTGTAACACAAATGCAGAAGTAGTAAGATAACGCATGTTAATAATTCTTTGTATAAAAAATGACTTGGAGAAGGATCATAATCCTTAAGGATGCTTATTGTGGTAGTACTAGAAGTATATAACAGACTTCTGGATTCAGGAGCCCTGAATATGAGTAGAGATTTCTCTGATGCTAGTGTCCAAGGAATGTAACTGAGAATTATGCTAGTATGGAGGGCATTGATATTTGACATAGGGACTGGAGAAAAAAAGACAACTATTCATAGGACCTGAACATGAAGACCAACGCTCTTTTTTTTTTCATTAGATATTCAGACAACTATAAATAAAGAATAATTTTAACATGTTCAGTGAGGATGTTATAAAATGTCTTGTCATAGAAAGTAAGTTTGGACATCATGATCATGAGAAATTAAAGAGATGTGTAAACAAATTACATACAAACCAAAAATCATGATTTCAGAGGTAATTTTGGTAAATTAAGGGAATTCTCATCTGGAATGAGCAACTCCGGGACCAGCAGGTTGCAAGGACCTGGAGTATATCCTGTCAGTGGTGCAAAATGTAGCCGGAATACGTATGCCAAGAGCAGAGAAGAAAAGTGTGTAGAAGAGACTTCAAATAGAATTAAAAAAATTAACATTTAGAATAAGAAGACATCTTACAAAATAATAGGCAAAAGTACAGAGAAGCAAAAGGACCTGTATCTCAAAATCAGGTAATGAAGAGCAATAATTAAATGCTGGATAGAGGCTGGAAGAAAATTACTTCCTGGGATAAGCCTTGAAATCAATCTTGCTTATTATTTTCATGATAACTTGGCACAAAATACAGGGGCTTTCTGATGAAAAAGCCAACAACAATAAACTGGAAGACATTAAGAGAAAAGAAAGGGGATATCATACAGGGGAAGCTGAATCACCTTCATATCTAGAGTAATATGAATTGCACAAAATTGAATAGGATAAAACATTTAAGTCAGACACTTGGGTGCTAATAAGGAAGGTCCTCACAGAAAACAGAAACTTCATGATTAGAAATGAATATGGAAGAGAAGTACTGAGGTGTAAACGGTTATTCTAAAATGACTAGGAGCTTCTAATAGGACACAGCTGTGAATAACACAAATGCTGTCCTGTGACACACCAAAAGAGGTATTTCTAACACAAATAAGGAAGACCTAGTGTTGCTATACAAAGACCTGGAAAAAATGTCTGTGCATGACTAGGTACAATTTTAATTACCCCTTTCCGAGTATACATAACTAAAACACAAAAGGAGAAGTGTTAGTGGTTTGATGAGAGAAATAGAAAGCTTATTTTACAAGGAAAATTTAAAAAACCTTGATTAATTAGAGTGTCAAGAAAACAGCTCAGCAGGGTTATGATGATTGTCTATAAATATGTCTGAAGAACAAATACCAGTCAGAGGAAAAAAGTATCTAATCTAAACAATAACGCTGGTGCAAAACTAAATGGACATAAATCAGACATGAGTATGAATAGAAATTAGAGATACTCAACATTACAGCAAACAAGTTCTTGAACTGCCTTCCTTTGGGAGTAACAGGGACAAAAACCCTAATTGCTTTTAATGGACACAGTAGGTTTATTAAATGAATGCCGTAACTTGGCTGCAAGTGATTGCAGGGATTGAATTTGATAATCTAGAATGACCTTTCTAGCCTTGTGTTTCTATGTTATTTAAAAAATCATTAATTCTTTCTCTCTATTTCCACCAAGACAAGATATAAAATGTTCAGTTTCATTTGCAGATTAAAAAAACTATGTCAACTTTCTATTAAGACACTGAAATACTGAGGAAAACAGCTAAGAAAGTTTGAAGAACTACTTGAGCAAATACTTGACACGGCTTTTCTAGGTGTACTCAGACAAGCTTAGAGAAGTGGGATAATCTTCTGAAGTCCTTCCCAGTCCTAAATTTTTATGAGAAAATATAGGCTCATATCTTTCTGGAGGCTGGTTTAACAAAACATCAAAACCCCCAGGTTATTTCTAAGAAAGCCACTGAGTTATTCACACTCTGTAATGTTTGGAGATATTTGCAGTGGTATATTATTTTCCATGTTCAAAGTGTTCTAGGAAATTAGTAAAGCAAACTCAGTTCCCAGCAGGAGACTGGAAAGTTTTGGCTTTCGTACCTGAGGAGTCTGTTATACACAAACCATCACTGTATTTAGCCTTCTCTAGAGGGGAAAACAGAGTTTGGTGGGTGTTCCATTATAAAATGCTTTTCTCTTCTGAACTTTCTCCCAGAGTGGCAACAGGATTCTATGTTCTATCATTCTCAACCACTACCAGGGACCATCAATAATAAACTACGATGACGAGAATGGCAAAACGTGCATGCATATTGCCGCTGCTGCAGGCTACAGTGATATTATCAGTGAGCTGGCTAAAGTCCCAGAGTGTAACCTGCAGGCCCTTGATGTGGATGACAGGTAACCATGGAAACTCTGAAACTGAAAATGCTGCTTCCTTTCTATTAACCTGAGACTAGCCCTGTTTATTCTATAATTGTGTTTCCTGTTTCACAGGTCATGGCCTAGTTAATGAGTTGCACTTACAAAGACTGTGCTTGCTCAGAAACACTGCAAAGCTGTTCAGCTCACATGTATCATATTTAGTAGCTGACTAGTAGTGGTTATTTAACTTGGTGTTTCTGTTAGGAAATGATAAGATTATGTGTCAAAGGACTTTGTCACCACTTCACTTAACTTCTTTCAATCAAAAGTGAACATTATTTTTAAAACAATAGAACAGGATTCTACAACTTGAAGCTGGTATCCTGCTGCTGTTTGTGTTTAAGAAATGTCAATGTACCCCTGTTGCATTTAAGACAGTATTCCTACAGGGGCAGGAAACCTTCACCTTCCTGTCTGACAAGGCATTTGAATTCTTCCAGGATGAAATCCCTATATCATATGTGCAGAAGAGTCATCTTCTTTCCTCTTTTCCACTCCACAACTACCTCCCTTGGAACTTTGTTTATACGTTTATTTAACGCAGACAGAACTAACTGGCTGTTCACACTGATTATCCTTTTCAGTGGAGCAAAAGACAAGGTATTCTTGGCTTAGAGCTTCAGGTACTTAAAATAATAGCACTCTTCATGGAAAAGTGTAATAAAATGGAACAGAAATAAAACCAGCATGGCTCTGGAGAAGTTCCTAAACATCAGTAAAAAGTAGTAGAGAAGGCTGCATTTCTATGGACAAAAGGGTGAAGGGAGGAGTTTAACTACACTTAAGAACTCCATAAAACACAATCTATTACACATTCTCAGATATCTCCATAGAAGGTATTATACTTGAAGAAGGGAAAAGTTAAGCTGTTCACTATAAATCACAGCAGATTTTCATTCTATTGTGTTTCTGATGGCACCCATCTGAAATAACTGGGATTGAAAAAAGGCAGCCTGAGAAAAGTCAATATTATTTTTTATTCTTGCATGGTTTTCTTATGGTGTTTTCTGTGCTTTCAGATTTTTCAGAAGAGCAAACTATTACAATTTAGAAACTGCCAAAAGTTTCCAAACTTAAGAGGAAATCTTTACACCAAACAGAAAATAAATTTGATTCTCCTGCACACGTTCAAGGCAATTATTCTATGTGCCCATCAAAGACCAGAGAAATATGCAAAGAGGCAATGACAGTTTGGTAGATGTTTCCAGTCCTTCTTGTTCATCTATTTCTCCTATTAATAGTCCTGAAGAGCACTGAGCCAACCATTGCTAATTGTGTTTGGTACAAAGGTGCAAAGAGTTTGTCCCCATGCAGTGGACACCAGGAAGATTTCTTTCAAATTCAACTCAGAAAACTTCAGGCACTCCTCCCACTCTGCAAATCCAGCAGACGAAGAGATGCTATTACATAGCATCTGCTGCATTCTGCATTCTGCTGCATTCTGCAGCCCCATATATACTTTCTCTACAGCTAAACACCTGGACATAGATAGATGTCAGTCTGTGGCCTTATTACGACCACTAGCAGCTACATCAGTGTGGAATAAGTTGCTGGAGGATTCCTTAAAGTTAATGTTGTGAATCTAAATGCACAGTATAGGAGCACACTTCATTACATTATTAATAGTTTTGATAGTAAATTTATTAATCTATTTTAAATTTATTAATCTATTTTAATAACACTCACCCCTTTTCTAAGGACTCCTTTGCACTGGGCTGCAGCAGCAGGGAAAGCTGACTGTGTGAAGACACTGCTAGAGCTGGGGATAGACAGCAGCCCTCGAGACATCAATGAAAACACTCCACTGACATATGCAATGTACTGTGGGCACACAGAATGTATCAAGCTGCTATCTCAAGAGAGCAGGTAAAATAAAAGTTGCTCACATGTTGCCACTGACTAGGGAACTAACTGATTGCTTTCTGTATGCTACTGAAGGATCCAAGCCCTGGTTGATGTCTCTTCAATTCATATGCAGAACTTGGTTCAAGTTTTCCACCCAAATAGCAATGTTAGAATTATTCATAACTGCAGTTACAGCGTTAGTCTGCCTATCAGCTGAGGGTTCTGAATCAAGATGTGATTATAGCTCGTGCTAAAACACTTTTATGCAGAAAAATCATGTTACAGAATAACATCAGCATTCAGATACATGTCTTCCCCTTTTTGAAGTATCTAAGTACGAGCTGTGTGTTCATATAATCAGATAGAAGGATAGACTGAACATAAAAAACAGCTTTGCCAGATATAACCTCAAGTTTTAATCCTCAGGGTAACGGTTTAGGAGTATTTTCCTAGCCTTCTTTAGCTCATCACTTTGATTGCCTCTTCTTAAGCTGATTTTTTTTCTGTTAAAAAGTATAATTCTTTTACCATTGCCTATGATCTCTTTGTATGTCTCACGTTTCACCAACTGTCATTTAATTAATTTCTGTTCTTTAACTTTGTTAAGTGAGCATCACTTACAAAGACATCCATAATCATGTTTCTTTGCGCTTAGCCTTCTTTCCAACCTGCAGTCAGTATGTATTACAAACTGAGACATACTTAACTTTAACCCTCCTTCTCTTCGTCCTCCTCCTGCACTCTGCTTGTGGTAGTAAGTCTGCAATGTTGATTAGTCAAAGTCTTATCTAAAATTATTGCAGTAACTGCACTGTAGCTAATAATATTGATAGATCTGAAACTGTGCTGAGCCTCTTTTGTACAGGCAAGAGAAAGAGAAGGTGAAGGGGAAGAAGGGGAAGGGAAAGAAGGGAAAGAAGGGGAAGGGAACTTTGTTACAGTGTTAGCAATGAATGTGCTATTTGAAATACTATGTAACTTCATACAAAAACCACTTGGTTTTAAAGATCCCAGCATGTTCTACTTGTTGTTATTGGATCTTGTCTCACCACTGAGAATCATTCTGCAGCTGGTAGATGCTGACCCTAGAAAAGTTTGGGGTTTATCCTGATAGCTGCACTGAGCCTACATTCAGATGAGTTTAAGGCATACAGAAAAAGTAACAAAGTACCATTTTCAGTCTTTATTGACTACAGATCTGGAGTTCTAATTTTCTGCCTCTTTTATTGAGCCTTGCAAATGTATCTAAATAGTATATATACCATTTTATAGGCTACCACAGGCAGTATTTTTCCATTATTTGGCAATAATAAAACCACATTCTGATTTTTACTTCCAGCAGATCTGAGCTTGTTCGTCAGTTGCCTTCCCAGAATGACAGAATCCTAAAGAAAGAAGGACGATTCAGTATGCTAAACCACATCTTCTCTTGCAAAAAGAAGAAAGATGATCAGAAAACCACTCAGAAGGAGAGAGGCAGAGACCGATACTCTCGAGAAGAGACCTCAGAAGTAGATGACATCATCACCACTTTTGATTGCATTATGGACACAAACTGCAAAGACATTTCAGATGAGTGTGTGTCCACTGCTGACTTTAAAAGAAGCACAGACACAAAGTACCTCATACCAGAAAAGAAGCAACCACAGTGTCAGGCACTTCTGCCTGTCAGAATCCAGAGTCTCCCCCCAATCACTGTGGGCAATTCCTTCCTAACTGCTTCTCAGAACACAACATCAAGCTTTCCCTCCAGCAACAACACTCACCGTTTTGCACACAAGTCTCAAAAGAGTAGGAGTGAACACAACTTGTTGGACCACAGAAGCAGCTGCCAGACTTTGCTGGATGATCCCTGGAACACAGGCTCTAATCAGATACATTCCTACAAAGTCTGTACTAGGACTCCTTCCAACAAACTGATAAATGGCTTAAACTCTGATAGAACTCACCATGTGCTTTTGTGCCCTCCCCACCTTCCCTCACTTCCCAGTTCTTCATCAGGTAACTTCTTTCTTCTCTATCTCCCAAATCCTATAATCTCTGCTATTGTGGCAACCTAAGTCAGAAAAAAAAATAAGTAAGTCTGACCCATGACATTTCTATTTCTCTAATACTTTTTCTGTTTCTTATCCCTGTATGTAACAGCAACCACAGATAGCATATGGACAGGACATCAGTTGACAGCTGAAGCAAGGTACTTAGGCATGGCAAATAAGACATTTAAATAGATCTGATGAACAAGCAAAAATACAGGTAGTTAGGAAGCACATAAGATACCTAAGCAAGGCAATTGCCTCCAGGTTATGTATGTGCTTTGTGAATTGCATGTTAACACCCCCTGTCATGCCTGCTGCCTTGTGTCCATGTTTAGTCCTGGAACTAGGTCTGCAAAGGAACAGTACTGCACTCAAATTTCTAACTGTGCTGAGAAGTGCTTCTGGATCCAGCCAGGTAAGTCCACAAGTGTCATACTGGATGGCCTTGAACCCTGCCACTTTCCCTTTACAGACGTATTCTGACTCTAGGCTATAGTGTCACATCTTCCCACTTCTCCCACCCTGAGTGCCAGCCCTTTGGTCTAATGCACTGTTCTTATGGTTTCTCCAAAGCTGAATTCAGGTTGCTAAATTTACAAAGACAGAGTAAATGCTTTTATGTTGTGGTCTGGAAACTGTAATGCAGCAGTAATGAAGCATAACATCAGAACTCTAAAGTAAAATTGAAACCAAGGTTTGGCAGGATTTGGGATCTAGTACTTTGCTTGGCTCACATCCATGTTTAAATGAATCTGACTGGTTGGCCTGCATGCTGGAGTTTACTTCACCATATCAGTGTCTCCAACTTCATCTCCTTTGATATTAGTTTCATGCCAAAATCAAACACATGTAACATGCCTTTCAACCACTGTAATACCCAATTGAAAATGAAGTAAGCAAAAGCAATCCCCAAACTTACCAGTACACACAAAAGGAGCAAACATTATATAATAAGACAATCTACCACAGCCCAACAGACATAAGCTGTTATCCTCCAGTGGATAGAAATTCTGAAAACTCTCAGTTAGGTCAGGTCACTATGTGAGCTTGCATGATAGTGCAAACGGTACTGCCTCCTAAGCAAAGGGATCTATGAAATAACAAATGGTTGTTCAAAACTCTAATGAGAGTAGAGAAGGCAATTTCAGAATGACAGGTCATTCTATGTTGTGCAAATAAAGGCTGGAAATAGATTTTAAGGGTAAAAAGTAGCTATTAAAAAAATTCCGCCTCCTGAATATCGGGCCACATGCTTGAAAGCTTAATAGACTAGGTCTATAGATCTCACTACTTTTTCAATCTGGACTCTACAGCTATTCAGTCAACTGTATGAATCTCAGATTCCACATGCCTATCAAAGATTTCTCCAGCACGGCTCTTCCTATGGTAAATTCTGCAAGGTTCATCTCACATGTGGAAGACAACAAAACCTGCAGGGCTTCTTTATAACCTAAGTATAATAGGGTGCAGTTAGGCATTTGAGATCATTCATGTTGTACAGCAAGAGGAGGAATGAACTCAAACTGGATAAGCCAAACTTGTGGACAACTATGGGGAAACATTTTTTGGTGGAATTAGCTAGACTATGAATATGTTTGTTGTGGAAGTAACTACCATGCGATGCAATTATAGGTTTTTCTTAAGACTGTAGAATACTGTACAGTTAAATCCTTGTTAATCTTGCACAGAAGGACATGAGGTTTTCTATGAACATCCTGTGATAAAAAGCTGCAACCAGCTGAATCAGGATGGACCTTGTGCATCCACTCAATGCTCCATGATTCACAT
The DNA here is from genome assembly GCA_013399075.1 of Chloroceryle aenea. Taxonomy (NCBI): domain Eukaryota; kingdom Metazoa; phylum Chordata; class Aves; order Coraciiformes; family Cerylidae; genus Chloroceryle; species Chloroceryle aenea. The sequence continues at coordinate 56,351 of VWZY01004172.1, forward strand.
GGGGACTCAATACAGGACCATCAGTCTATGTGCATGAATGACGGCAAAACCATCATCAATTATGGGAAATCTCCTAATCATTACAATGGGAGCTGGTTTTGCATGACCAAAGGAAGAGGAAGTCATTTTACCTGATAGTTTATTAGCTATCTCAGAAGAAAAAAACCCAAAACTTGAGTCTGCTTTAAGCCCAGTTCTCTATGTACCAGTTCCCTGTTACAAAAATTTCCAATAATAAAAAGCTTCCTCTACTGGCAAAAGGGACTTCCACTAAAGCATGTGAATTAAAACCTTATGAGGAGGCGGAAAGTGTCTGACAGGAATATACTGCACGACGCAGATAATCTCTAATATTTCTTCATGATAAAAAGATCTGCTTATCCCTCTTCATGCCTGTGTGTTTGGTTTAACTCTGTCTGCCCTTGTAATTAAAACCACCTGACTTGCTGTGAATTAAAACTGCTTTTACTGTATGAACTCCAGGGTTTTCAGGTTTCCAGTGCACTGTGTCAGCAGGACTTACAAGGATCAGAAGTGAAGTAAGCCTGGCACCAGCCCAGCCAGCAGTGCTGTGCAGTCAACTCTGAGGAAATAAAGTTTCTTGTTCTTTTCTTTTCTGCAGGAGTCCTAGCTGAGGGAAAAAACAACATCTGGTTTGTGAGGGACACTGAAGTGTTAATACTTCATCATTTCTCAAGTAATGACTATGGGGGCTATATGTAATTTCCTAATCACTGAATATCCAGGGCAGTATTATAGGTATATATAATATAGGGGAACTTAATCTGAAAATTATTTTCTCAGCTGACACAGCATTCATTGTCTTAAACAACGATGTCTTCTGTTAAAGTCAGAGCTAATTTTGTGCTTACTGCTACTAAGGCAGCTGGCACATAGATAAGGATTTTTGAAGGTTTTTTGTTGTTTTCTGTGCTCATGGAAATCGAAGTTGAGTCAATTTACTAGCTGAACCTCAGCATTTACACAAATGGAAGTGGTTGCTGTGGGTAGAAATGAGACTCACTATTAATGTCCCTCATTTCTCTAAGAAGAACTGTTTTGTCTTGACCTTCACTGGGGAGAGCAAAGATAGACTATACCAAAAACTGTCAATATTGCAAGAGTACTTGCTAGCCACAGTGCTGCCTGGCATCCACAATCTGAAGCATTTTGCATTTAGGAGCTTTGCAATCATCTCTTTTTCCAAAATGTACTGCCATCTACTTTCCACAGGGAAAATGGTGTAAGTAGAGATATTGCAATACAGGTAAAACAAAGCTTGTCTCAAATGTGAGACAGCTCATAGAACCCTCTGACCAATCAGAGTCACCTTCTGTCACGCACTCATCTTTTAGGTTATGAACCGTTCATGTCTAAGGCAATACTTTATTACAGCACCCCACTACCCTCTATTTTCTTGAACAGGCAATGTGAAAAACAGGCCATTATTATCCTTACGCTGGCATAAGCAGTATGGTGTAGTCCAACAGGAAACAATTCTTGACGAGGAAAGAGTAGAGCAATGCCGATAGGTGTGTCCGTTTCTTTCTCAAACTGAAGGACTGATTTACAGTGGGACATTAATCATAACATTTACAACTTTTCCAGAAAACATACCACTATGTGGTTCACATACATAAATGTAAAGGAAAAACAAAGAACAACTTGCTAAAAGTGTCAATAATCAAATGAAATGCAGAACAGTCCTGCATTTTAAAATAATAAAATTGCCTCCTTTCTATTTCATTTGAAAATAAATGCCATCAGAAATATGCTCTTGGGGATGATAAAGGTGATGTCTTAAAGAAAGATGAACTCTTCTCTGCTGTTATGGGGAGCAGATAGAAAGCAAGAGCAGAATAATACTTCCACTTGATGACAAAACCTTTAGGCAAAAAGGATTCTTTTCCAAGCATTCATATCAGCCTTGGAAATGTGGTTGCACTTGGTACTGTTTTTTTCCTGCCAGATATCCCCATTTAGGAAATAAATGTATCTCATGATAGCAAAAACAACCTGCCATCACCAAAACCATAATGGTACATATATAATAAGTCATTAGCTCTCAGTATAAGCATCACTAGAACAAATATAACTTGAACTGCACTCATGGGAGAAGCAGATTTGATTATCTGTTTTGGAATTTATATATTTATTTCTTTGAGCACAGTGGATACAATGTCTAGAAGAAATTTACAATTTTTTACATCCACTTTTTTCACCCTTTGGAAAGTGTTAAACACTAAATAATGAGTAAAACACAGGAAAAGGAAACCAAAGTCTGTTGCTATTAGACACAGCTCATCCATAAGAGATCCGTTGTGCTTTAGCATCAGTTTTACCTATGGGATCCAGTAGGTTGATCCAATGGCTATCAATTGCCATGGTCTTTGGTCCAGAATCTTTCTCCGTGCTGGGGCGAAAGCTGCACTATAACATGGGGGTTCATCTTATAAGCATCGCTTTTGCTCCTATCACACAGAATCCATTTAGTCAATAACATAGTTACAGCAGTCTTGAAAACAACTTCAATGCACCTCTAGGAAAATGTTCTACAACTGTTTTCCTATAGCTTTACCTTGGAGAACCCAGCAATACATATTTTCAAATATTGAGTACAAAGCCACAAAGACAATTTATTTCTTTCTATTGCTTAAAATGTCCTGGTGCATCCACCCCGTGTGTCCCCTCATCTCTGTGTATTGACAGACCTTATGCTTTCTCTGCAATGAGCTATGTTGCAATCCCATGCTGGATGAGCAGCTGTTTGGCAAAACAACTCAAAACTCCTTGCTCAAGGTTCATCTCAGATCTGGGAATAACAAAAAATAAAAATTTGAAGGACTCAAACATCACAGAATAAAATCAGCTCAGGAAAAGGATCTGGGAAAAATGTTGATTTGGTACTTGAGTTCATATTTTCTAATAATAATTGGTTTGTCATTTATGTAATGAAATGCATTATATACATCATCTGACATACTGTCTTTTTTAATAGTACTAGACCACAGTTGTTAACCTTAATCTTAGCCAGTGAAAAGTCACAATTATTTGACTAACCTTTCATTTTCCTATATCCATTCTTCTTGGTAAAAGTGAAATTGGCATAACTGTATTTTAAGAAAAATCAGTATTGGTTTATATCAGTTCTGCTATGTTTTCATCTGCAGCAAAACCCTCTCAAAGCTTATTTTTACTGCTGTTAGTCTTCCAACAGTCTCATTTTCCAACCAGCAGTTCAACTCCAACTTAGAAAGGCTGTTATCCTATTTGAAAAGTTTGAAAACTAAAGCTTCAATTCTGAAATCAAATACATCCAGCTGAATATTTCTACAAATTTAGTGTCTTATTCTTGTGTGGACCTAGTTACTAAATTGTGCCTGTTTTAAGACCATTATTATATGAGAAGTGATAAGGATACACTTGAAGGTTACAATAAATCACTCTTTTTAATGAAAGTAAAGAGAACAAAGCAACAGCTTCTTTCAGATGATGGCTTCTTATTATATATTTCTGAGAATTACGAAGTAAGTTTTCTTTCTTTTTTCTAAAAGCCAGAGATCTACAGTACACCTTATTTACAATGATTTACATATGGTAACAGATTATTTTTCTCTTTCACAGTCAAAAATTTTCAACAGATGTCTATAGACCAACACAAAATAAAAAATCTTACTCCTGTACGGAACAGCCTAGCTCCCATACCCAACCACTGTGCTCACAAAAGTAAGTACAGGCAAGTCTCTGTTACAGTATCCTGATGTCTCCATCACTGGAATCTGAGGGCTTGAAAGAGGATTCAAGTCCTTTTTTCATAACATTGTAGAGTGGCTGAGGAGAGATTGGAGATTAGAGACTGGAGATTTTCTAGTCCAACCTCCCTGTTCATAGAGTGGTCACCTATGTCAGGTTGCTCAGGATACCACTAAGAACAGGGACTACAGAACTTCTCTGGGAAACCTGTTCCAGTGTTTGACCACTCTCAGAGTAAAAAGGTCCCCTCTTACTTATTTGCCCATTGACATTTTTCTCTTCCTAAGAAACCACTGAGAAGAGTCTGACTTCCTCTTCATTACTCTCCTGCTGTCAAACATTTAAACATATTGACAAGATCCCCTGAGACACCTTCACTTCTCAAGGCTGAATAGTCCCAGCTCTTTCAGCCTCTCCTTTGAGGATGGACACTCCAATCCCTTAATAATCTCCACTGCCCATTGTTGGACTTGCTCCAGTATGTCCATGTCTCTCTTGTACTGGGGACCCTAGAACTAGACACAGCACTCCAGATGTGTCTCACCGGTGCTGAGTAGAAGGGAAGGATCACATAATATTTTGGTAATGCAGCCCTGGATCCTGGTGGATGTCTTCACTGCAAGGGCACATTGCTGGCTCCTGTTGAGCTTGTTGTCTATCAAAGCATAACGATCTCTTTCTGAGAATCTCCTTTCCAGCTCTTTGATTCTTAGCATGTATTTGTGCAGGGAGTGATTCCTCTACAGGTGTGGGACTTTATACTACCCTTTGTAAGAGTCTTGTTCGTCCATTTCTCCAGACTGTCAAGGTCTCTCTGGCACACCCATCTGCTGTCCCAGTTCTGTATCATTTGCAGACTTGCAGAAGGTGCACCCTGTCCCAACATCCAAGTAACTAATGAAGACAATGAAACACTATTAGCCCCAGTATCAACTCCTACGGTTTTCTACTAGCGACTGGATCACCTCCAGCTGGGTTTTCTGCTGGTCATCATAATATTTTTCTCCAACTAGTTGCACATTGTTGGCCTAGTAGAAGCAGTTAATAGAGGAAAGTTTGTTTCTAAATTCTCTAGGCCAGAGGTGACTGGAATTCTCACAGACATGGGATTTTTCACTCTCTGTTTCACTCTCAGTTGCATATGCCCGTATGACCCTGATACCTTTTATATGGGGCAGGACACAATGGCTTACAGGAAACAAAGAGATGGATGACAACGTAGAAACATAGAAATGTCT
>VWZY01004174.1:2309-16942 GCA_013399075.1 Chloroceryle aenea
GATGGGTTTGTTGTTTTTTTTTTTTTTTTTTTTTTTGGTTTTTTTTTTTGGTGTGTGTGTGTGTTTTTGTTTTGTTTTGTTTTTTTTTTCTTTCAGAAATGGGAAAAATGAGAGTGAAAGCCCACTTTTAATATATGGCTCGCAGGTCTGGGATCTGCCCTGAAATCCCAGATCATGGGGAGTCTCCAGTCCTCCTGGGGAAGGATTCACAGGTAAACTCAGTATGAAACCCCTAAAAACCATAGGAATAAGTAAAACAAAGATAACACCATTTTTTCTCAGAAAACCTTGACTTTTAAGATAACATCAGGATTTTCCTGAGGTTTGACTCATTTGTTTTTGCAAGAGCTGCAGACAGGGACAGAAGCTGCACTTTCCAAGCAGTGGTGGTTGGTGTGGGAGAGCAGAGGTCTCCAACATTGGCTGCTGTGGGGAAGGAGGATTAAGGATCATTTCCATCTCCCTGAGGCCGAGCTCAGCTCTTGCATGCTTGGGAAATAATTGATAACACAAACTTCTTTCCAAAGTCCTCACCTATTCACTCATTGGCCTGAAAGCTTAAGGTTTTTGGAATCAGATTCCTTTATTTAACTGAGGAGATGTCCAAGTGGCTAATGCTCTCTTGCCTAGAGTAAATTCCTGGGGTAAATGTCTCTAGCTTGTTAGCTCTGAGATGGGATTCAGTCCATCGACTGGTTTTGAATGTGGGTGTTTTCATTTCTATATCCTCCTTGGCACAGGAGGGAAGTAGGCCATGACTAATCTTTTCTGACTTCAGTGCCAGTGCAATTGTGCGAGAGATTCAGGGGCTGAAGAAAATGCTGAAGAATCACATCAGGAATATGAGAGTTTTCTGCACATCAGGCTGCAGATGGAAATGAGCAACCTCAGGCAAAATACAAGCAAAATCTGTTTCTCTTTGTCAGACCAAAAACCAACCAGCACTTCCCAGTACTGATTGGGAGTAGCAACAAGAGCAAATGGCAAATGCAAAGGATATTTGCAGCCATTCCCCTGGCCTGGGCCAGATACCTCTGCCACGATCCACCAGCCCATCTCTAGAGGGTGGGAGCCCCACGAGATGCAGATGAGTGGTTATTCTTAAGCTGGCCATGTCAGATGAATTTTGTTTTAGAGATGCTTGGTTGACAAAATCTGTGAACTATGTCCAACAGGAACAGCTAGTCTAGGAACTTCCAGCTGGTGTCTAGCAGGCTTGGGAAACTTCATCAGCAACTTGAAAATGAAGAATTCCTCCTGATATTGATAGTGAAATAATGAAGATTACAAAGTAGATACTTCTGCATTACTTAATGACTCTAAGTCAGGACTGAATCCACAGGGACATGGACAAACTTGGTAAGTGGGCCTGTGTGAACCTCATGAGGTTCAACAGGGCCAAGTGTAAGGTCCTGCACCTGGGCTGAGGCAATCCACAGTTTCAACATAGGCTGAGGGTGAAGGGATTGAGTACAGGACTTGAGCATACTGGTGGATGAAAAGCTGGACACGAGCTGGCACCGTGCACTCACCGCCCAGAAGCCAATCACACCCTGGGCTGCATTCAGAGCAGTGTGGGCAGCAGCTCAAGGGAGGGAATTCTGTCCCTCTGTTCTGGGGAGACCCCCTGGCAGTGCTGTGTCCAGCTCCGGAGTCCNAACTGGTTTACTCAGGGTCAATGCCTCATCCCTCGCAGCATCGCAGGTGAGGCTGGACAAGGCTCTGAGTAAGTTGCTGTAGTTGCACATGTCCCTGCACAGTGAAGATGGCAGGCTAGATGGTCTTTAAGGGTTAACCCAAACCGTTCAATGATTCCATGATCATCTGATATTGTCTGGTCCTCACCACGATCAATCCATGTCACCTTTTCCACCCCATTGATGAAGGGCAGGATTTGTGTAGGTCCTGTGGCCCTGCCAGCCCCTGCGCAGCATGTCCTTGTATGCATTCAGGTCTGCATAAAGCCATAACAGCAAATAGTTCCCACTCAACTTGTCTGATAGTGTTATTTTGTTAGACTGGAATAAATGTAAGTATTATTTTTCTTTTTTGTTTTTCTTTTTTTTTTGGGGTGGGGTGAACATTCGGTACCAGGCAGAAAAACCACTTAATAAAATAATTAATCTCAAAAGAAAAAGAAGTAAAAAAATGCAGCTGAACTGTAAGGTGCTGTAAAAGCAGTTAGGACATAAGGTACTAGTGCTTTAAAACAAGGACCTGACATTGCTGCCCTGCACCAGATGGTGGGGGGTGCAAAGCATGAGGAGAGGACTTTTACACCTCTCCAAAAGCCTCATACCAGACAAAAAGAGAAAAGTCTCCTCTTCTGCCAAGGGTGCAGAGGCCACCTGCATGGGTCTAAGCAGAGATGCAGAGCTACATGGAGGAGCTGCCATGTGCTCAGATCAGTCTTGACTTAGAAATCATTCTTTTTGAGCTTTTCCTTCTCTTTTTGTCCCCTCTCTGAGCACAAGAGACATCATGAGCAGGGGTTGTGGCATCCTGTGCCAGCAGGAAGGCAAAGGGCAAGGCAAAAACCCCAACACGTGAGCGCTGTTGTTGTCTTCACCAAGTGACACAAAGAGTTAAAAGCCTTAAATGAAAAGCATCTCTAGGGAGGGGCTTTCAGCCAGCACATATATCAAAAAAGTTCACCTAACTTTTTCCCCTCCTGTTTGTGCCAAGGTTTTTATTCTGTTTGATTTGGCAGCCTATGTTCATTTTCAGAATATTAAAGAACAGATTTAAATAATAGAACCTTCTCATTTGCAAATGTTGTTCCCTGGCTCATCGCCAGGTTTATACCGGGATAGGGACCAGCTACTTCTTTCAGCAGCAAAAATGTACAGTAAACAGCATCACACCCATGCCCACCCTCTGCCTTGGCAGCACACACACAGCCTACTTCAGCCAGCCCCCCACCATGACCATCACCACCTCTCTGGGGTCTATGTATTTTTAGCTGAGCAGATTTCCATTTACTGAAATAATATCAGGCCCTTGCACACAGAAAGTTCTCTTTTCTTGATGCTACTGTTTGGTGATAGGGTAAGAGAGGATGGGACAGCTGCTGGATGGATAAGAAAGTGGGATGATAAAGAGGAGTCAGGAGAGAGACTTTGGCTCTTACAATGGATTTTGGGTCAAAGACTGACATGTTTCAGTAACACTTGCCAGCCTTGGCTTAGATGGTGCCCAGTGAATGTGGAACTGAGCAGACCACAGATGCGGCTCAAGTACTGCGTTCAGTTTTGGGACCCTCACTTCCAAGGGGTGGAGTGTCTCCAGAAGGCAATGAAGCTGGTGAAGGACGTAGAGCACAAGTCTTGTGAGAAGTGGCTGAGGAACTGGCGTTGTTGAGCCTGGAGAAAAGGAGGCTTAGGGGAGACCTTCTTGCTCTCAACAACTCCCTGAAAGGAGGTTGGAACCAGGTGGGGTTGGTCCCTTCTCCTAAGGAACCAGTGATAAGACAAGAGGAAAGGTCTTCAAGTTTCACCAGAGGAGATTTAGATTGGACATTAGGAACAATTTCCCCCGAAGGGGCTGTCAAGGCCTGGTCAAGGCTGCCCAGGGCAGCTGTTAAGTCCCCATCCCTGGAGGGGTTTCAAAGCCATGTAGATGTGGTGATGAGGGACATGGTTTAGTGGTGACCTGGCAGTGCTGGATTAACGGCTGGACATGACTTGAAGGTCTTTTCCAACCTAAACAATTCTGTGATTCTGTGTCTCCAAGGAGGATTTTAATGAATTATAAAAAACTTTATGGGACTGTTGTGCTCTGCTGTACACCTGGTAACATTGAAGCTGCACTCAGCAAACTTAAAGTCAATCCCAAAACTGAAGAATGCAGTGGTATGAAACAGGATCTTTTGTACTGGTGGGAAGAGAGGTTTGTATTTATGGTGATATTTAGACCTCTGGTGACAGTTTCCAAGCCATGCCTTCCAAGTACCCACTCCAGCATGCTATTCTAGATGCTTATTCCCAAAGAATCCACATCTCCCTTTCACCAGTGTGAGCTGTAGGAAACTCGTCTGCTGCCAGGGGTGCTGATCTCTGCACTTCCCAACAATGTACATCTTACTGCCTTTTACCCTTGGGCCGGCTCTCTGCCTTTTTCTCCCTCTTAGGCTGATAACAGAGTTGGGCTGCGGTTGAGTATTTGTGTCATAGGGATGCCCAGCTCTCCCCTTGCACTCTTGCAATAAAGGCTCTCAGCTGGGTGGCTGGTTGCATTTGCCAGCCCCACTAAGGGGATAAAGACTCTAAAAAGGCTGGTTTTGTGTAAGCCTGAACTTCTTTAAAAATTAATCAAGCAAGCAAGAATGTGTTTGGTTCTTTCACTCATCAGCCTGGCCTTGGTAATACATCCCTGGGTGCTGGGATTTGCCTGGTCCTTATCTGTGTCCATTGTGGAGAAGCAGCTTGGAGGCTTTGCTCAGCATTGCACCCCTCTCCTTGGGGTTTGAGGTCTTTCCTACCCCTGTGAGAAGTGGGGTGTTCAGGCTTTCCCTAATTGTTTTGCTTTTTATGCTGTTGCATAGAAAAACTTGTTTTTTCCCATCTGGAAGGTTAAGGATGGGAGGATTAAGGTTTTCATCTTTGAATGAGCTCTGAAGTGGGACAGGGATGTGTTTTTCAGCACAGCCCAGCAGCATCTGGTTACCTGCCAGTTTCATGCCCCGAGCAGCTGCCAGGAAAGTTGGTCTCTCATGCCTGGCTTTTCTTCACTGCGCAATATCGCCTGGACATTCCTTCTGAAAACTGACAAGGAAAGCAGCCAAATAACAAAGCTTTTGAGGACACATTTTCAGCCCAGCAGTCAACCCTGCCGCCTCTGGGAAGTGTGTGGGGGGAGGTTTTTGGGTGAGCATAGGGCTCTGCTGTCTCCTTTCATACATCAAAGTCCCCAGGAAATCAGAGGGTGCAAAGTTAAAGCTGAAGTTTTTCCTGCATTAAGGTATTACTAGATTAAGATATTACTAGAAAGCACTGAGTCTTTTTAAGCCTAGCTTTGGGCACTTGGTTGCTCTTGCAAGAAGGTGTTTGGCTGTCCCTGTAAAACACAAGAAACCACATGGTGAGGGAAAGCTTTCTGCAGACACTTGTGTAAGTGAAGTAAAGGAAAAATATCCTAATTGGAGGAAATTGCTAGAAATTCTGCCTTGGATCAGCTGGTAGCAATCCCTAAATTTCTGGAAAGTGGCAATGCCGAGGAATAGGTGGATTATTGGCTTATTTTTAGCATTTCCTGAGAATTAGCCACGTCGATAGGGCTGCAGCAGACATCCAGTGTGGGACTGTACCAAAGCTTGTTAAGCTTTGATACCCCTGGGAGATAATGAGTGTGCTGTGAGTTAAAAAAACAAGACCATATGTCATTTTTGCAAATAGCTTCCCAAAAGAAGCTTCTGGACAGCTTGAGACTACTGGATGAAATAACTGGTAGCCACCTGAATAGCGCAGAGTTCAATCTGATGTATTTTTTGCTTTTCAAAGAGAAGCAGTTTGAAGCTGCCCTGAAAAAGGTACATCTCCTGGGTGTCCTTGGGTTTCTGGACAGGGAGGGTCTTGCTGGTCATGATTTATGGGGGTCTGAATCCGTCTGGGGCTGTATTTGCCACACTTGGGTTTAGAGGAGGTTTCCTCCCTCCTGAGTACTCTTTCCTTTCCCAGCATTTGGACACCCGATGGCTTCCCCAGATGGCAAGAGCTCTGCAAGGACCAGACTGTGATTGGATTCGAAACAGGCTGGGACTTTGCTGCTGCTGCCAATTCCCTCTGAAAAGTCAGTGTGTAAAAGCTGTGAGAATGCAGTGAGGGTTTGCACAATGAGTGTCCAGCAGGATGTGGCCTTATGGAAGAGTCATAAAATATTTTCCATTTTAAACAGAGTTTAAAACTCCTCTTGCTCCCATCCCACCAAGGCTTCATTCTCTTCCCTCTTCAGGGATGCTGGTGGGGTTTCAGTGCTGCCTTGTAAGCCTTTGAGTCTCTCCAGAGAGTCATTCAACCCCTCTATATAGACCATATAAGTGACCTTCCAGTACTTAAGGGTGGCCTACAGGAAAGATGTAGAGGGGCTTTTTATCAGGGTGTGCAGTGATGGGATGATGACTAACAGTTTTAAACTGGATGAGGAGAAATTTAGACTAGATATTGGGAAGTTCTTCACTGTGGGGATGGTGAGACACTGGAAGAGGTTGTCCAGAGAAGCTGTGTATGCTCCATCACTGGGTGTGTTCAAAGTCGGGTTGGACAGAGCTTTGAGCAATCTGGTCTAGTGGGAGGTATCCTTGCTCATGTCAAGGGGGGTGGAACTAAATGATCTTTAAAGTACCTTCCAGCCCAAAGCATTCTATGATTCTCTCGCTAAAAAAAAGAATGTATAAAGCCACCAGCTACAAATAAAAGCCCCTGAAAATGCTTTATCACCAACCACGCCCATTGGCAAGAAGTACTTCTGGCATGTGACTCCCTTCCAAGAAAAAAATGTCATTTTACAGTTCTTCCTCCCTGTGCCTTGCAGCTGGGTTTGAAATCAGAGCAGTTGAAGTTGTCCTCTCCTGCCAGGAGGATGAGGAGCACCATCACCAGAAATATTTCCCTGGCTCGAACAGTGGATGACTCTGCCTTGGAGACAGGTGAAGTGACCTCAGCAGTTGAGGGGTTAATGTATAGATGATGCTATATAATCCCCGGTGTCAGCAGGTGGCACTCCTACTTCTTGCTCTCTGCACATATATGGCTCCATGGGAGCTGAAACCTGCAGGATTTCTGGCCTCAGAGCAGGGATGGGGTCTGGGGATGGGAAGATCTCAGTCTCCAAGCCTGTTGCACTCACTGGAAGTTGAACTGTTGAACTGTTTCTGCCTCTGATTCTTAGCACGGTTATTAAAATTAGACCAAAAAAAAATAAAAAAAATTACCTTGGGTCTAGTGGTGGTAAGAGTTGGATGAGGTTTACTTTCCAACTTTTCAACACCAATTTATAGTCCTAAGCAGTAGAAAAATTATTTTTCAAAGCTCTCCCAAGCCCAGGACATCTGAGCACAAAAATAAACCAGCAGCAGGGGGGAGCTGGGAAAGGGGCAGCAGTCCCATTGGCAGAGCAGTGCAGCCGGCACCGTGACTTGCAGTGCAAAACGTCCTGCTGCTGGCTCACAGCCAGCTAATTACCATTAATTGCATTGCACAGTGTCTAGTTCGTCAGGGAACAGGTTCTTCACCAAGGAAAGGAGGTTCCCTGTCTGACACAGCCCTGTGGGCTCTGCAAAGGGTTCCTCTTCTCCCTCTGCTCACTGCTGAATAGAAAACCAAATTATTTTAAGTTCACAGGCTACTTTCATTCTGGTGGACCTTGATGTTTGATGTGTAAAACTGTTCTGCTCACACACCCTTCACTGCAGCCAGAGCCTGAGGCATGTGCCTGCCCCCAGACTTCATCCCGCTCTGAGCTACGAAAGGTTTAGGAAATGCCAGTGCAGCCCTTGGCATCTCCTGAACCTGTGGCTTGGCTCACTCTTCATTTCCAGCAAGCTGCTAAAAGGCCCAGCCCCGTTCTATGAACACAGCTCAGCAGGCAGACAAGTCCTGGGTTTCTCTTAGATAACTATAGATGCCATGTGTGGTCCTGAGATGGGGAGATATGTAATGAGGGACCATGTGCATGGCAGCAAAGCTGCTGTTTCTGCTCACACCTAACCTAAAACTACCCCACCACAATTTAATCTCAGTCTATTATCTGCTCATATGCAGAGAATAGTTTACTGGTTTTGCATGCAGACTGGGAATGCATAGGGGGAAAGGCATCAGGGTTTGTCCTTGATTTTGAGGCAGAAGTGGTTTTTGAAAGCCCTGTGAGCATGGGGAGTGCAGGAATGACTGGGCCACTTCCCTGGGTTGTGGTCCCTGGTGCTCATCATTAGGAGGCTTGGGTTCATGTTTTCAATAGGAAATATGTGCTGGCGTCATCAAACCTTGAGGTCATCATGCCTTTTTCTGCATCAGCACAGGACTTTCCCTGCAGCACTTTTCCAGCAGATTTCCAATTTGCTGTGCATGTCCCCGTGACTGTGCTCCCACCATCTCTGGGCTGACTGCAAACAGGCCAATGCTCTTGCTCATGCATCTCCCTTCCTTGGTAGTGGGCTGTGCTCTCATTCCTTCTCTTTGTTCTTCCAAAACATCTCCACTCCCTTCTCCATGTCCCCACCCTCTCATCTTGTGGGTGTCCTTGCTCTGACCCTTTGCCACACATGGGATTTGGCTCTTCCCAGCCTCAGCACTGGCACATCGGAGAGACTTCGGGCAGTGATGACAAGCTGCTTGTGGCCCGGGGTGATGAGAGGTGAGGTTGGGAAGGTCCTGCCAGATGCCCAGGTATGGGAGAAAGCTGCAATGAGAACGGTCACTACTGAAGAAGTATGGAAAACTCCATCCCAGTAGGACTGGGTGTGCCAGTTGCCCCATTTTAGGGTAAAATAGGATCCCCATGAGTAATGCACAGAGAAGCATCCCCCCTGCTCCACTCCAAGCTCCCCACTATGCTCCTCTGCTTCCCATGCTAATGAGAAACAGCTTAAAACACTCTTGAACTTCACTTGTTTTTTGCACATTTTCAAGTGATTAGTGGGGCTGGGTTCACTGTTGGGAGGAAAGGATCCTTATCCGCCTCTCCTTGCTAATAAAATTGCTGCCAGAAATCAGCAGTGCATGTGGGATGGCTGTAGCTCCCCAAGGTCTGTTTTTTTCTCAGTCCCCTTTTGCTGGCATCGTGAATGTTTGTGTGGTTTGCTGGGTCTGGGCAAACAACCCACCTCCGTTGCTGTACTGTTCACGGTGCTGAGGATGAGCCAGCCCATGGGTGTCCTCCAAGCCAGCTCCCACAGGGACAGTACAAATAAAAACCTGTCTTGGAGATCCTTTTATGATTCCCAGAGGATCGGCCAAGGCCACTAGGATGGGTTTCAACAAGGCCAAGGCCTGGGTCCTGCACTTTGGTCACAACAACCCCCTGCAATGTTCCAGGCTGCAGGAGAAGTGGCTGGAAACTGCCCATCGGAAAAGGACCTGGGGATGTTGGTTGACAGCTGGCTGAAGATGAGTCAGCATGTGCCCAGATGGCCAAGAAGGCTACCAGCATCCTGGGTTCTATCAGCACTGGTGTGGTCAGCGGGACTAGGTCAGGGTTTGTCCGCCTTGTCTGGGCACTGGTGAGGCCATCCCTTGTGTCCTGCTTCAGTTTTGGGCCCCTCACTCCAAAACAGACATTGAGGGTCTGGAGTATGTCCAGAAAATGGCAATGAAGCTGGTAAAGGGTCTAGAGCACAAGACTTGTGAGGAGTGGATGAGGGACCTAGTGTTATTGATCCTGGAGAAGAGGTGAGACCTTCATACTCTCAACAACTCCCTGAAAGGAGACTGGACCCAGATGGGGTCATGTCTTCTCCCAAGGAACCAGTGACAGGACAAGTGTAAAGGACCTCCAGTTGCACCAGGGGAGGTTTAGTTTGGACATTAGGAACAACTTTTTCACCAAAAGGGTTGTCAAGGCCTGGTCCAGGCTTCCCAGGGCAGTAGTGGAGTCCCCATCCCTGAATGGGTTTCAAAGCCATGTGGATGTGTTACTGAGGGACATGGTTTAGTGGTGACCTGGCAGTGCTGGGTTAATGGTTGGACTTCAAAGATCCTAAAGGTCTCTTCCTGCCAAAATGATTCTATGATTCTATGGGTAAGAGGCTCTATCAGTGGTTTATTGCTAGATGAGGAATACTGGAGTACACAAGGTACAGGTGATGTACCAAAATAAATGATGCTTCGTTAGTCTGACCAAATTGTACCTGATCTGGGGAAGCAGGTGACAAATGGGGGCACAAAACACAGCCTTTGTAGAAAGCAACTAGTGTAATACACGTACAATGAGGAGTATGTGGGGTTCTGCTAATAGAGTTCATCTGTGGCTAAAGCACATTTCTGCAGAATCTGTGTAGTTTTTCTGGAAAAATGTAACAGTGTTTTTCACTGGATGGACCAGCTGTGATGTGGAGAGGTAGGGGATGAGTTGCCCTGCAGGCTTTACCACAGGACCTGTCTCCACAGTGTGGTCCCAGTCATTCAGGAGCCAGAGCAGACAGTGGTGATGGCACAAATATTAAAATTCTTGGGGCTGTTGTTTAAATTCTCTTTTTTCTTCTACCAGTCTGGCCCTTAGAACAAGAGACAGCAGCCGTAACGTCAACCAGGGACCTCTTCCAAATCTCACGTAGGGATTCATGGTCGCAAATCATCCTCCTGTCTGAACCAGTTCCGAGAGGAGACCAGCCAAACAGGGTCTTTAAAACCATGGGTTATTCATTCACATCACTTGCTGTCTGGGTGCGCGCAGCTGTCGTTCCCCGCCACGAGCCTTGCAGCGGAGAGATCCCTGTGACATCCCAAGGGTGATCACCAGCCCCTCTACCCCTTTCCTGGGCATGGAGGTGATTGGCTGCTCACACATGTAGTAAACACAGGCAGGGCTCAGTGCACTCTCTGTGGCCTTCCAAGGCCTTGCTGCACATCAGATTTTGCCCCACACTCCTGGGTCTGACTGGGAGGCTGTCTGCAGCAGAGAAGGGGCTCCCTTGGCTCGGTGCCTTGCCCTGATCCCCAGCCCACTCTTTGTCCCTTCCAGCAGTTGCTATAGACCCAAGTGGACTTGGCCTCAAGGGGTTTGTTTCTTCTTTTGACTTTTTTTTTTCCTTTTTTCTTTTTTTTCCCCACGTTTTCTTTTGCTTGCTTCCCTTTTGTTTCCCTTTTGTTTAGTTTCTTTTCTGTTTTCTTTTTCCTCTTTTTTATTTCATTTTATATACATGTTCCTTTTCCCTTTTTTTCCTTTTTATTTTATTTTTCTGTCCTTTTCCTTTTTATCTTTTTTCCCTTTTCCCTTTTCCTTTTTTCCTTTTTTCCATTTTTCTCCTTTCCTCCTTTCCTTTCCTTTCCTTTCCTTTCCTTTCCTTTCCTTTCCTTTCCTTTCCTTTCCTTTCCTTTCCTTTCCTTACCTTTCCTTTCCTTTCCTTTCCTTTCCTTTCCTTTCCTTTCCTTTCCTTTCCTTTCCTTTCCTTTCCTTTCCTTTCCTTTCCTTTCCTTTCCTTTCCTTTCCTTTCCTTTCCTTTCCTTTCCTTTCCTTTCCTTTCCTTTCCTTTCCTTTCCTTTCCTTTCCTTTCCTTTCCTTTCCTTTCCTTTCCTTTCCTTTCCTTTCCTTTCCTTTCCTTTCCTTTCCTTTCCTTTCCTTTCCTTTCCTTTCCTTTCCTTTCCTTTCCTTTCCTTTCCTTTCCTTTCCTTTCCTTTCCTTTCCTTTCCTTTCCTTTCCTTTCCTTTCCTTTCCTTTCCTTTCCTTTCCTTTCCTTTCCTTTCCTTTCCTTTCCTTTCCTTTCCTTTCCTTTCCTTTCCTTTCCTTTCCTTTCCTTTCCTTTCCTTTCCTTTCCTTTCCTTTCCTTTCCTTTCCTTTCCTTTCCTTTCCTTTCCTTTCCTTTCCTTTCCTTTCCTTTCCTTTCCTTTCCTTTCCTCTCCTTCTTCTTATTTTTCTTTTATTTATCTTTTTTTCTTTTATTTTCCCCTCCCTCTCCACCACCCCCTTCTTTCCTTTTTTCTTTTTAGTCCTCCTTTTTCTTCTGATGCTGCTGCCTTTTCTCTCTTCCCGGCCTTCCCTAGTCAGGCTGGCAACACCCCAGCAATGAGCTAATTGTGGCTTATCGCCAGGTCCCGGATCTGCGTGGGATGCGCTGAGGCGACACTCAGCCCGGTGCCGGCCACAGTTGGGGTCCGGCCCCAGCCTGGCGAGCCTGGGGCCACCATGTGCCATTGGAGCCAGTGCAGGTGAGGGCCAAGCCCTTGTTTTGCCCCTGGGAAGGGATTGGAGAAGTCAGACAGGGTCTGACCTTAGGGTTTGGTTCCAGCTGCTGAATGGAGGAGCAACAGGGAAAAGTATCACTGCACCCCACAGAGAGGAGCTGCCCCAAGGGCAGGGTGATGGGCCCTGGGGTCCACCTAAAGCCTGTGCCATTGCAAAAGGGTAAGCTTGTTGAACAAGCTGTAATACCCACCCCCCTCCCAGCCTGATGGCCACAGGATGGCATGAAATGGCCAGCAAGGGGAAGGGATGGGAACTGATGGAGAGAGAGACAGGTGGGCTGGCAACAGAGTCAGCAGGTGTGACCCTTGGAAAGTGAACGGCTCCGGTGTGCTGGGACTGCCCCGGCTGTTTGCTAAAGTGCTCACTCCTCTATAACCTGCATTTTAACATTTCCAGCAAGCATTTGAGACACTTTTAAGTGTAATTTGGCTGGACAGGGTGCTAGGCCATTTTGTCTAGACCGGGCTTTTCTCAAGAAAGGTTGGACCAGATGCTCCTTGAGGTCCCTTCCAACCTGGCAGTCTACGATTATATGATTCATCACTTTTCAAAAAACAAAAACGTAAATAAAAATCCCAACAACCAACCACCACACAAATCAAACCAGGGAGGAACTGGGAAGCTTCTTAGCCTTAAGGAGGACTTCCTGGCCTCCAAGGCCTGAATTGGCCAAGCCACCATGACTCCCTGGGATGGCAGCAGGCAATGAGGGATCCCAGCTGTTCACAGGAGGTGAAGATCAGGGGCATTAGGCATCAGAGTAATGGCTTGTAGGGGGATAAAATGTACACCATATAAACTGGACATCCTTTGGGGTCCTGGCTTATTAATTTCTAGGCTCATTATGATCTCCATTTCCATCCCATCACTCATGTCCATGGTGTATCTGTCATCCTACGGCTGCTCAGCAGGCTGGACAAACTTCTCTTGTACCTTTTAATGCTAAATTTATTTTTTCCTGTTTCCAGCCTCCAAAAGAGGGAAGCTGGGTGTTATTCCTCGGAGATGTGATCCCTGACAAATCTGAGATTGCACTGTCCCCCTTGGGATAACCATCTCAATCCATTTACAAGAGGTTTGCCAATATATGTGTAAACTTTCGGCAAAGCTTCTTGGAATATGTGTCCGTGTTTTAAAAAATATAAATTGCACTGCTTTGAGCGAGAGGGAGATTTCCTCAGGCACACATGTAGGGATACACATAAACATCTCCTCAGCTCCCTTTCCTCTTGACCAGCTCTCTCCTCTGTCTCTTGCTCCACAGCTTCATGACCCACTCTCTATCCTTGTCTCTGTGCAATACAAATCTGCTCTGGTTTTATTTCAAAACACTCTTAAGAAATGTAATTCCCCATTGTCCCCAAGTGCTGGGAGTTCTCTGAAGCAAAGAAATGACCAGAAGGAGGCCTTGAGGGTGCGCTCTCATTTTCTGTCCAGCCCTGCGCACATTCAACTTTCAGGTGTTGCACCTTCAGAGCAAATTAATGACTAACAGAGAACTCTTTATTTCATGCTCTCCTATATTGCGCTGCTGCAGTCTTGTGCATGGGAAGCTGACTGCAAGATGCAACTTGGGCACTGCTTCATCATCTTTCTAGACCTTCTCAAGTCCACCGTGGACCACCAGTGACATTCCCAGGGCTTTACAGCTGGGAAATAGCAACTTCCTGAGAAATCCTACTAACACAAGATTTTTCATCTTGATTTCCAGAGCAGTGGTCTGGTTGTGCTTCAAACTTTTGAATTTTCCAAGCAGGGATGTTACTTGGGATTTTTGTCATCTTATTTCTTTTTTTGGTCTCTCCCTTCTCCAGTCCTCAGTCTGTCTTGTGCAATAAGTGTCCCTCCATAGACACATCTGTGAAAAAAAGCAGAGATTTCCTGAGGAGGTGCAATGGAAATTCCTGAAATTTCTGGTGCAGGCAGACACATACAGGGCTGGGGCTGAGGAGGAGACAACAGCAATTTTAGGAGATAGCTTTTCCACAAAATCAAATCCTTTCTACTCATCCTCTCTCATCTCCACCTGCAAAAGGGTTATTTAACCCATGGTAAAATGGGGGTAGATGCAATCAGAAGGTAGCATGTTTTGACAGTGCCACCCTCACCCCTTATGCCAGCTGCTCCCATGCTGCTGCTGAGTTTGGGAAACTCATCACAAGCAGCTTCTGGCATGTCTGGACGAGCTTGGTGGGATGCACAGTTGTAGCACCCCGGGGTAGCTAGGGAGGCTTTTCAAACCCAGTCAGGATGAGCCCCTGATTGAGTATCTGCCCCTGTATCAGGAAAACTGTCAGGAGAAAGGTTTGCAGCCACATCTACAAGGAGGGAAGCTGAGGACATGGATGCAGCACTGATTTGGTAAATCCTGGAGCTGCTGTGGGAGAGAGCTGAGCTTACTACTTGCAGTCACAGGCTGTCAAAGAAAATTTGCAAGAGGGGTTGTTCTCTTCCCCATCCTTACGTGACTGCCAGTATTAGACGGCCCTGCGATGGAACACAGCTGCAGGGACGATGCACAAGGCTGACCAGAATACAGACTGCTCTTTTGCAATGAGTTTGGCTCTGGACGGCAAACAAAAATGCCTTTTTATTCCCAAAAATACGATTAAAATAAAAGAAGGCAGCCTTCCAGCAGCTGCCTGTTGCAGAAGCAGAAAAAGAGGGGTGGAAATGAGGTTCTGCACCATTTCCTAATCAAGCAATTCTCAAATGCCTGTGGCCAAAACTGAGGTCTC
>VWZY01004174.1:18097-51789 GCA_013399075.1 Chloroceryle aenea
GCGCTGGTGGCGTGTGGGGGGGGGGGGAAGACAAACAGACCAGGGATGCCTTAGAGGGATTAAAAAAACCCCTATTAAACAACACCCCAGAAGGAGTTTTTCCCTGTTAGGCGCTAAGTGAAGACGACCGGGTGATGGGCACTGGTTCTTGAAGCCATAGGGTGCTGACAACCCAGTGTGGGAAGGGTCCCTGTACTCACACCCCTTCCCAAGGCAGCTGGACCTGGCCTGTGTTGGAGGCAGATACATGGGAAAGTAACCCTCAAGTCAGACTCTTTAATCAGGGGTTTAACCCCGTCCTTGAGTCCATGCAGGCACAGCACCTGGCTGCCTCGCTTGCCCCCCACTTTCAGGGTTAAGCTGGTTTTAACACTAAGCACTTCAGAGCTTGCACAGCGCTTCCAAACAGCCTATCTTTTCCTAGCCCTAACAAGGATTTTGCACTTGATGCTAAACCTGGCTTATCTGCCCTGTCCTACTGGGAAGTGGGTGGAAAAAGTGCTCTTTGGGCAGCATTGTGAGACTACTCTGATTTGGACTATTTCAAGAAATAGTCTCCCTTTAGAGGAGAATGAAAATTCTCTGTGCTAGGAGAGCTAGCACGTGTTTCCTGAAATTATGGGCAATATGCAGATACCATCTAATGCAGCTGCCATGAGCTCTGAGGGTCCCAAGTTGCACTTAGTCTGGGTTACACCACTACATATTGAGCTGTTACTGTTCTCAGAGACCTTGTGGGACTGACCACTGATGTTTCACAGGGTTATATATAGAATCATAGACTGGTTTGGGTTGGATAGGACCTTTCAAGGTCATCTAGTCTACACCCCCTGCAGTGAGCAGAGACACCTGCAACTAGAGCAAGTTACTCAGATCCCCATCCAACCTGACCTGGAATGTTTCCACGGATGGGGCACCTCTCTGGGCAACCTGGGCCAGTGTCTTACTACCCTCAGCATCAAAAATTTCTTTCTTCTCTCTGGTTTATCTGGTCTAGGAGAGCTTTTGCCCATGGTCTGCAGCCTGAGGCAGAGGGACTGGGAACAAAGAGCAAGAAAGCGCAGAGAAAACGCAGGAGTCTTTCAACGCATTTGGGGTTGGTGCACATTCTGAGTAATTATTTTGGAAACGGCTTCAAGATCTGGCAACATTTTTGCTGTGTGTCAAACTGTCAGCTTGTCTGTCCAAAATCCACCCCTGTATGACTCTGAGCACTGCCAGTCCATGAGTCCACGGAGCTGGACATTTCACCCAACAAGCCCTGCACCCAGGGCAGGACTGAAGGGTTGAGCTTGCTGTCTTTTCCATTGGTAGTAGCCTCTTTTCATTGGTAGTAGCCTTAAAAAACTGAACTGGGGCTACATGTGCTGCTGTGAGAGCAGCAGAGCTGTGGGTTAATAGGATGCATCAGGCTCATCGTACTTAGTCCTCCTGTTGCAAAAAAAACACCTCTTTAAACCCATTGATCATCTTCAACTTTGAAAACTATTCTTGGCACAAAAACTGACAGATTTCCAGGGAAAAAAGTGTGAGCAGTGAGTGAGTGTATTTCACTTTCCTTTCCAAATGGCACTTGTTTTCAATTTTTACTTGCTAGGCAATAAGTGGTAACTGTCATCCGGGAATTACGTGCGCTGCCGTTAAACCATCAGTCAATACGAGGATGCTTGAAAGGCTGGAGGAGGGAAGCAGCAGCAAGCCTCACAGGGGGGCCTGAGACACGTACGCTGGAGAAGACTGGCTGCAGTGTTCCAGTTATTTCCAAAGCTGGCTGTGTCATGCCCTCTGCAATATTCCAGTCAATCTAATGCAATGCTCGTTTTTTTATCATTAACCTCCACCGCGACCTCCCCATCTGCAGAATTAATCACTGCTGGAAAAACTAGACAAGGATTTTAGAAGTAACAAACTACTGCTTTCATCCCTGGCAACTTCTTTTTCTGGCCTGTCAGTTCCCCTCCAGTTCATTGACCATGCTCATTTATAAACAATATATATTAATTTCATAGATGCTTAAATAATTTCTATCTTTTTTTTTTTTTCAGGAGTGGTGGCTTATTTGTCCTTTTCCTACTACACTATCCTAAAATTGAGACACTTGGATCACAGATGAGTTTCCCAGTAGCACATTGGGGTGCTTTCAGCCCAGGTTTTGAAACTGGTCTTGATGGGTTCAAAAGCTGGATGTTATTCTCAGTTTTTTTCCCTCCCGGTCTAGGCACTGAGCTAGGAGGACCTCAGTTTGGAAATCCCTCTTGCTTGCACTGGGCTGTGAAACCACAGATCGTGGTCTCCCTTCAATGCAGCCTTCCCAAAAACTTTTCATCACGGGTGGCCAGATGTCCCTGCTTCCCTGGGAACACAAGGCAGAGCCCGTCTCTCTCCCCTGTCTCTCTCCCACTCATCTCACTTGCTCCCTGGCTGGGAAAAATGTCCCAAAAGATGAGTGACTTTATCCCCTGCCCTCATTCCCCCTGCACTTCCCCTTCCTCAGCTCTCCTTTCCTGGAGAGCACAGCCATGCCATGCCTGTGGTGCAGATCTTCAATCATTTGCGTGGGTTATATCTTTATAATATCAGATTTTAGTCGAGTAATACAGTGAGGTCATCACAGCCGGCTGCACTTTTTCGGCATGGTCACTATAGCAGCAAAGGTCGAAACAAAACATATAGTTCACCAAAGCAAAGTTTCCTGGCTGGTGGTGTTCATTTTTCTTTATGAGCTGACATTGGAAGACAGCAGAGCAGCAGCTAATGGAAACTAAAACGTCTTTCTCTCTCCCCGTCTGCTCCTCCGTCTCCGCGGCAATCGAGATGAAGGTTAGACATCTGGTTTGGATCTGCTCTGTTTAACCAAAGCAAAGACCCGTTCCTGCCATCTCATAAATCATCCCACAGCTGGAGTGCAGTCCTAGCTCTTTGCTGGGGCTGTTTACCCTGCCATGTCCAATTTAACCACGGGGTTTGTTTTTGGAAATGCTGCACTTCCAGCAAGCTGCCTGTTCCCATTTTGTGAGCAGGCCGTGGCTGCTGGGCTGCAGCTCTGGGCGAGTACAAGGGCTGAGAAGTTATTGTGGGTTTAAAATTATCTCAAGATCTAAAGCCATGTGGGATGCTGGGCTTGGTGGCCAGAATGCCAGTGGTTGAGCGGCCAGTTTAATGGGTCCAGACTCTGTGGTGGTGCCCAATGATAGCACAAGGGGCAATAGGCACAAACTGGAACCCAGGGCATTCCACTTCTACATAAGGAGAAACTTCTTTCCTGTGAGGGTCCCAGAGCCTGGCCCAGGCCTCCCAAAGAGGCTGTGGAGTCTCCTGCTCTGGAGAGACTCCAAACCCACCTGGACAATGTGATCCTGGGCACTCTGCTCTCGGTGACTGTGCTGGAGCAGGGGGGTTAGATGAGATGATCTCCAGAGGTCCCTGTCAGTTGAAACCATTCTGTAATTCTGTGAATGGTGATTTCTGGTGGTTCGCTCCCTGCGAGATGCTGCTCCCTGGGAATGGCCACTACACCCCAAAGAGCTTTATGGGCATGCAGGGACTGTTACACACAGGCAGAAACCAAATGAACACCTACAAAATTCAGCATCATTCAAATCCCCTTATCTCAGCTTATCACCTCCTTGTTACTTGGGGGTTTAGTGATTTTAAGGGTTGGGAGATGTATTATTTCCATCTCACAAGCAGGAGGCTGAAGCAAGAAGGAACAACGGGTTGTTTGATGGTTACAGAGAAGACCTGTGGCCAAAGAAATGCCCACCCTTATGTCTCAGTTATCTGATGATCCTTTTTTACAGTCTCAGCCGCTTCAAGTTTATCTACATCTTGGATACAGTCCTAATTTCTAGGAACACCCAGAGTGGTAGAAGACATCCTTTCTCTTAAACTCTTGACCTTGCAACATCAACACTTGCAGTGCAGAGTGCTGCTTTGGTGTGGCCTTGCTGGAAAACCCACTTCAACTGAAAGGAGCTAGGCAGGTATGTGTGTACATCTAATTGGCTTCTTTTACTGGTGTGATAAATTTAATACTGGTTAATGAAACATGTCAGAGACACTTTGCTCTCTTTTAAAGGTTTCTCAAGAAATGCAAAACTACAGGGTTATGAGAACCTAACCAAGCATTAAATGCCGGTGCTGTGCCAAACAGTCTGGCTGCAATGCTTAACTCAGGTGTGTGTCTTACTCTTCATTTTTATACCATCAGTATCAGAAAAGGTTATGGCTCTGCTCTGGTACTGAATGAATGGTTTTCACCAGTAGATTCATAGCTCACTTGCAGCCCAGAGCAGCATGCTCATCTAACAGGGTTTCAGTCAGAGCAATTATGGTTTCACACTGGCTTATTGCAAAAGCTGTGGAGTAGTTTCTCCCATGGACTGTCCACTATCACCCTTTAGTGATCCTGTAATTGCTCTAAATCTCTGGAGTTTTGTGGGAACAGGTTAGACAAACCTTTGTAGGGTTGATGTAGGCTGAGTTGATCCTGCCTTGGAGACCCACATAAAGTTCAAGGAGTCTTGGATTTACATGCTTTATCTTCAAGTCCTAATGCTGATTCTGTCCCAGTCAGCAGAGCCCCCAGTGACCCTCCTCATGGAGTATTTCACAGTAAGGTTGCCCAGAGGAAGTCATAAAGTCCTACATCCCCTCCTCCATCCCCACCTCCATTTAGGAGTGGGTCCTGGTTGCCTAAATTGAGAGCTCCTGCTGCAAGTCAAGATTCTTAATTGTGGTCAGCAATGTCTGTGTAGGGTTGGAAGACATGGTAAAGGTTAAGGAGATCCCACATGCACTACATAATTGGTGCCTGTGGGTTTCATGAGATGATATATCACACCTTGATGTAGGCAACTGTATCCCACCCATATTGTCAATATAAATGATCAGGCCTTCCCTGCGTTGCTTCAGGGTGCCTCAGGGCATGAGTCCCACAGGTGAGTTATGCTAAAAAGTGTGGCCAAGCTTCTGTAAAAGAAGATGAGGGCAGGTCAGAGGAAGAGGATGCCAGGTTACCCTCTCCACTGATGCTGAACATTTTTACAGGATGTCCTGGTAGAAGTAGTAAAAGTGATAGCTGTTGTGGTCCAGCAATATGTGGTGAGAGTATCTTTTATTAAGCTGATCTGCCTCAAGAAAGCATCCTTTGAGACATGTTAGTCCTTTCTTGGTGCCAGTTTGAGAGCTTCAGCCCGCCCATGGGCTATGTCCTCTGTCAGCTCACTCAGAGCTTATGCTGAAAGATGGAAAGACTTTCTAAACATTAGACCACAGAACAGGTCCTCACTGAGAGACTTTTCTTCTAGCGAAGTTCCTATTTCACAATGTGCTCTCACTTTATCAGGAAGCACGAGGCTTGAGGAAGCACGAGGCTTGAGGACAGCTTTTATGTCTTTGCTACCTCACTCTCAGGCAAGGGTGAAAGGCTGATGCTGCACCTTTCAAAGCAAAGCTGTTGGTATTTTTTATGCCAGAGATTCAGATGGGATGTCTGCAGAAGAAGTTCTTCTTGAAGGACTGTGTCCTCTGGATTGCAGCACATAAAATCATAGAATGGTTTGGGTTAGAAGGGACCTTAAAAAACATCCAGTTCCAACCCCCCTGCCATGGGCAAGGACACCTCCCACTGGACTAGGTTACTCAAAACCCCATCCAACCTGGTCTCGAACACATCCAGGGATGAGGCATCTACAACTTCTATAAGCAAGCTGTTCCAGTGTCTCACCACCCTCAGAGTGAGGGATTTCTTCCTAATATCTAATTTAAATCTCCCCTCTTTCAATTTGAAACCATTATGCCTTGTCCTATCACAATGCTCCCTGATGAAGAGTCCATCCCCATCTTTCTTACAGGCTCCCTTTAAGAACTAAAAGGACACAAGAAGGTCTCCCCAGAGGCTTCTCTTCTCCAGGCTGAACAACCCCAACTCAGCCTGTTTCCATAGCAAAGAGGTTCCAGCCCTTGGATCATCTTCATGACCTAACTCTGGACCTGCTCCGTCCATCACATGTCTTGAGTTCCTCAGCACAAGGTCTTTATTTCTTTTAGGATACTGCAAAGCAATGCTTTGATGAGGGGGTGGGAACTGAAAAAAAAAACATTAGGGGAGCATCCCCCTCCCCTGACATGGTGTGACTTGGCAATCAGGGGCATGTCAGCTGCATCCACAACATGGGGCTGCTGATAAATGATGGTGGGACATGTCAAGGGCCACCCCAAGAGCAGTGGGGCATGGATGTTGGGGCTAACCATAGGCAGCCAGGAGCTGAGCATGCTGCTCCAGTAGGGGCGGGGCTCTGCTATTTTTACTCCTGGTCTGGTCCTGCAGCCACGCTGGCAGATGCACTCCCAGCTGCAGATGATTTCCATGTGTCACCCTGCGTGGCAGCTGGCTGAGGGCCCAGGGCGTAATGTGCTTCCTTAAAAGGCTTGGGAGAGGCATACACAATGCCCCACAACCCTGGAGCTGGGAGGGAACAGGGGGCCCCTTCCCAAGCCTCCTGCTTTCCCCCCCAGAACGCTGTGAAAGCCCAGGGCATGACTTTGCATCCCAGAATGCTGCACGGTCCAGTGGAAGCAGCTTCTCTGGGAAAGGAAGGTGGCACCAGGGTTGGATAAACCTCTTCTGTGCTGCAGAGGGATGGGAGGCCAGAAAGAAGTATGATTCTGGTTGAAGATGTCCCCACTCATTGCAGAGGGGTTGGGCTAGATGGCTTTGAAAGGTGCATTCCAACCCAGTCTGCAGTCTGTGATTCCATGATTCTCTGATTCATGGGTCACTTTAACCTTGCTGCAATTTTTATACCCTGTAAGAGCAAAACAGGTCTTGGGCATGCCCCTATGCACAGTGAAATAATACAGGGCAGACTGCTCTGTCATCAGGAGGAGCCACAGCTGGGTGCATCCATTGATAGAGCTGGTTATAATAATAAATTAAGAAAGAAGTTACCCATTCCCTTCTTTTTTAATGAAACCCTTGTGATGTGCTCAGGAGAGGGTGACAGCTTCCCAAGTGCAGCTACCAGGTCTTGGCTCAGCCCCACTTGAGCAGAGTCCCCACCCTCCCCTAATCCTGCTTGTTACCAATAGGAAGTTTGGGGAGCTGGGCTGCTCCATGTGCTGGGAACAGCATAAAGGCTGGGACATCTCAAAATGTACCCCACAGGGATAAAACCTAAAGCAGCTCTGTGCGCTCCCATTACCATGATGAATCTGCAGCCATGCTCACCTGGGCAAGTCAAAGTGAGGCTCTTGTCATGTGCAGTGATGCCTGGAGAACCTGAGGTACATGGCCAGCTTTATTTGGTCTTGTACATGGTGTTGTGGAAGGCAAACCATCCTGCTGTTTGGGCTGTTTCCAAAGGCACCGTGTACAACACGTAGAGTGTCTCACATCACGGTCCTTGAAGACTCACCTGAAGTGCTTCAGAAAGTAGCACTCCAAAGTGTGGGACAGGTGAGCACCATGTTGCTTCCTCCTTGTGACAGTCCCACCCTTACGCATAGAGGAAGACATTGGCTATGCCTGAAATTGCAGCCTTTGTCTCCTTTCCAAGATTTAATCAATGTGACCCTGTTCCCCAGAAGTGAGTTAATTCCCTCTCCCTGCTGTGGATCTGCTCTAGTTTTGGAATTCAGCTGCCCCACCCACAGCAGCTTCCTTCTCAACACCTCTGGGCCACCTGCAGACCACAGCTAAGGTCTGGGGAAATTTAGGACCTCAGCCCCACAGCCCAGAGCTGCTTTGTGTCCTGGAGGGTTCAAGTTCACCTGCTCTGTGCTTTAAGGTGGATTTTTGGAGAAGCAGGGAAATGCACATTGTTTCTAGGAATTTTAGCTTCCCTGGATGAGCTCAGATAAGACTGGGAACAGCCTGGTGTAAAAATCATCATGGCCAAGGGCAGCAAAGGAGACACCCATAAATGCTATGGGGTCATAGAGCCACGCAGGTCAGAAGGGACCTCCAGATGCCTCTGGTCCAACACCCTCCTCAAATCAGGGCCAGCTGAGTCTGGATTGCTCCGAGACAGTGCCAGCTGAGTTTAAATTCCTCCAAGACAACCAAAACATCTCATCTTCCACCTTTTATTTAAAAGTTCTTTGTATAGACTTCCTGACAAAGAATCCACAATAAAAATAAAATCCCCCTCCCACCCACTGCCACCCTCCCCTCCCCAGATTGCTTTTGCTTTTATAAAACACACAACTTCAGAAAACATAGGAGGCATCCCACACCAGAATGTAAAAATGTGTTAACTGAGGCCTCGGTCCCAGCAGTGCATTTGCATTTGGAAATCTTGCTTCCTTTTCCTTGCTAGTTCGGTTGGCTGCAGATGTTACAAATGCTTATGAGAGATCTAGTCTGAAATCTAATCCAGAAAAAGGAGACCAAAAAAAAAAAAAAGAGGAAGAATGAAAAATTGAAAATTGAAGCACTTGAGTATCAGAATTACCTGCTCTCTTACACGAAGGCTTCCCCTGTAAAGTTATTCTCTGTTATAAAAAAGATAAAAGCAAGCACGTAACAGTTGCAGAGAACTTATTACGATCTTTTTGTGTGTGTCTCATTTTTATGGTGCCTTAGGTAGGCAGACTGCTGGAATCGTGAAGAAAGGGTCATTCAGAGACATGTTCAGAGACTACAGCCATCTGCAATAAGGTAAATATTTGGTAATGTTGAAGCTATACAATAGAACCCGGACATATGTAGCCCTCAGTCCATGAACAGTTTAGCACCATATTGATAGGTCATGCAGCAAAACACTTTCTTCAAGGTTTGCTGGGAAGTTAAAAGCATGAGATAGTACAGTGCAAGGTAGTCTATACCCTTCGCTTCTATAGGGGTAAGGTGGGAACCGTTGATGCTCCTGTCTGTCTCAGAGGTATGTGTTGGCAGGTCGCTGGCTCTATGTTCCTATCACCGACACCACGTTAGGGCTGATGTTACCTGAAAAGATTCATTTGAAAAAGAGAAAATAAATGAGGTTATTTTGGGGAAGCTCTGCAGGATATTGAGGGAGGGTAAATGGGGTTCAGGACTTGCTATGGAGTCCAGAGCACCACAACCAAGCACCAGACTGGGAATGTCAGGGACCCAGCTGGCCCCCCCTCCAGCCACGCATATGCTGCTTACCAGGGATGCAAACTTTTTCACATTCTTTCTGCGTGTTAAATCTGTTCTCGTTGCCTCCGCAGCCACCGTACCAGAATCTGGCGCAGCTCTTGGTCTTGGGGTCATAGTACCATTTCAGTATAAAGTCCCTGCAGGTCCCCTCATTCTTTTCCAGCTGGCAGATATCTGTGACTGCAGATTAAAGCAGGAGCAAGAGTCAGAAAGGTCATTTCCAGGTGAAGTGTGACCTCTCTGAATGTGTTTGCACTACCTGAGAGCAGGGCTAACATGCAAGCTCAGAAAGGGCAACCACAGCATAGACTTTGTCTGTCTCTTGTCACTAAATCCCATCTTTTAGTTTGCAAAGAGAAGGCCTTTCTTTCGAGGTCACCATCCCCAGCCCACAATTCCTAAGCCATGTTGCTGTCATGCATCCACAGAGCAATGTTGAGCTGAAGGAAGAGTGCTGCACAGCAGCAATTGTCTGAAAATCCCCTGGATTTGCAGGGAATGAGTTGGCCAGTCTCAGAACTGGGAAAGGACTGGATGGGCTGCAAGGGAACAAGGATTTCCATCATCATTTTCCCACTAAAAATACTGTCTTCCCTTGAAAAGATTAATTTTCTATGTGACAATGCTCCTGGACCTACCACACAATGCCTCTTGGCATCCTGTATCCATTTCTGGGTGAGTGGGGAGCAAAGGAACAAAGTCCTTGGATGTGTTGAAATGAAATTGCCAATTATTGTTTTTTTTTTTAATTATGAAAAAATGTCTTATATTAGCCACTAATTTACCATCAAGTCACAAAGAAGGCATCACTTGCACACAGGGATGCAGAAGTGGCTTGTTCCACCTCTGCTCAGCACAGTGTAACCCTCAACCATCACAATTTATCCTGGAAAAGCCTTGTTACCATCACCCTGAGTCAGGCAGAACTCCAGAATTTCTTCTATCATGCTTCTTATCAGCCTTGGGCATGAGTCAAAATCACCAGTCAAACAAGTAAATCAGTAAAACAGCCTGCACCAAAAAATGAATAGGTGTGAGGGGGACTCAGATATTCACACAGGCTCCCAGAAATACCTCTTTGCTCACAGCAAAGGTGCCTGGACTTGCTGTGATCCTTGAGCCACTGATGTGAAGGTGGGATTTTGTGAGACTGAGACCTAAATACTGGTGAAAAGAAAAAAAAGTTTATATTCACTTTTCTATGATTCTGCCTGTCCCGAGTGATAAGAAAAAGAATTACTAATTGCAAAGACCTGAGCGATCTTGCCAGGTCTCTCTTCCACCAGAAACAGAGCTCCAGCACACCCAAGAATGAATATAGGAAAGAATATAGGGAGATACAGGGTGAATATATAATAAGATTCATTTGCCAGCAAGTTTCTTTGGGGCCTGATGAAAGCAAAGGGATGCTAAACCCTTCTGAAGTTTTCATGGGAAGAAGAGAGCAGAAGATTATCCTTGAAATCCCATCTGGCAATGGTGTCTGGGCAATAAGAAAGCCCTGGCAGTGGGTTTGCTTTAAAGGAAATTGCAGCTGGTGCTGGCAGCTACCCAGAGCCCGGTAAGAGGCCAGGATGCTCCTGGGATCCTCCGGGAGTGGATGTGAAAATTCCCAGACCAGCGTCACAGACCTTGCACCCCAACCACAGGTATGTTCCTGGGTAGACCCTGCCAAATATCTAAACTCTTTCTGCCCACTCATTTTCATTGTTTTTCCATCTTCTTCTGCCCACGGGAGTCCCCCATGCTGTGAACAACTGAGCAGATCACTGTTGTCAAAGTGGTCCATGCTGCGGTCGTGACGGAGATTGGGTGAGCTCTTTGAGGAGTGGGTTTACTGTTTCGATAGGAGGAGCTGGGAGTATGTCCTTTCTGAGAGACAAGATGTGTCTGAAGGGACGCTCCTGCCCATCGTCCTGTTCTAAAAGCAGCTTTTGTCGTCAGGATTTTTTTCTTAATCTACATTTCCTTGGAATTTTAAATCAATATTGATCTTCCAGGTCAGCTTTGCTTTTGGGCTCCTACAGTCGAAAGTTTCCCTATTGCTTTGGCAGGCTCTGCTTTTTTATATTCAGATTTATTAATTTTTTTTAAAGTCCATCTCCCTTCCTCCCTACCTTTGTAAAGACTGAAAGCCAGCAGATGTGAATACAAGAATGACTCTACCCCCAAACCCTGTGCATCCTTTCGGGTATCCAGCCAGTAATCAAAAGATGCA
Source organism: Chloroceryle aenea (assembly GCA_013399075.1). Lineage (NCBI taxonomy): Eukaryota > Metazoa > Chordata > Aves > Coraciiformes > Cerylidae > Chloroceryle > Chloroceryle aenea. The sequence goes on from VWZY01004174.1 coordinate 29,443, forward strand.
GCTGATGGGAGGCTTAACACCATTTTTCTCTGTAGCATAGGGTCCAGGCAGCCCAGATTCCTCTCAACCCTTTGAGAGTGGAAGGAGCCTGCAGGAACAGCAGATGTGCAGGGAAGTTCAACCACCACTTTAGAGGCAGATCTGGCTTCAGGGAATCTACTGAAAATTCACTTGAATTGTAAAATTCAGCTTTCCTGCCCTAATATTCACATCTTGTAGGCTTGTGCCACTCTCCAGTTTCAAGGAACCAACAACCATCATCCTCCAGCTGAACCACTGGATGGCATTTTAACTGAAACCTGCTCCCCCTACCAAAAACCTCAAGTCCAAAACACAATAACTGAAACAAAAGCTTATCCAAAAATTTCAAAGAACTCATGGAGAGCAAGAACTAGGGAGCTAAAATGTGCCTTAAGCTGTGGCTAGGTCTAGCAGGTACAAAAGATGGGGGAGCCACTGTAAGCCAGGGTTTTAATTCATCCCACAGAGATAATGTGCCTGAGCTCCTCAGCTGCATTTACAGTTAATTTTGTCATGGTAAAAAAAAATAAATAAAATTAAAGGCATTCACAGCATTCAAACAGGAGGCGCGTCTGGTTCATGTTGGTTCATGGTTTTGCACCCAAAGAACCCTAAGGTTAGGGAGACCAACCCATTTCTTAGAGTTGCACCTGGCTCTGGTACCTGGTATGAGCTGAACCTAGAGCCCGACCCAATGGCCAGCATTTTGAAAACTGGTCTATATGTGAACTCCCATATCTTTTTTTCCATGGTGGAGTCAATCTCTGATTTTGCAGAAAACAAAAAGGGAATCGAGTGGTGAGCGGAGCAGGGCGGGCAGAGATGCAAGTGTCCCTCCAGGGCCCCTCAGTTGCTTTTCTTGACTATCTGCCCAGGGCAGAATGGCGCCAAGTGCATGAAATATCACTTTATTCTGAACAACAGTTGCTGGAAACATAATCGAGGCATGTGATGATGATCAGTAGGGGCTGGTCTATGGGATGGGTCTAGCAGAAACATGCACACATCAGGGAGGCTTCCCTGCTCTGTGAGGATGAAATCCTGCTCTTGAATAAAGCCACTGGTTTCTGCACAAGTGAATTGATCTTTGTCCATGATGCCTGTTTGTAGCCCAGAAGCAACTTGTGATCTCCTTTTGCAAGCAGCTGCCACCCCAGGCATTTCCATGGCTGGTGGTGGCCTACACCTCCCTTGCCTGCATGTTTCTGCAGAGGCATCCACAGCTGGACTCTGGCTGAACTGCTGCCAGTGACAAAAAATCCCGAGTCTGATTTAAGGACCCTTAAAATGCACCTAAGAAATTTGAATGGGTGGGAAGGGTCCATAATTTGTCTTTTCAAACCCTGTCATGCCCCTACAAGGATTAAAGCCCTGCCATTAGGTACCAGAGCTTGCTTCTCTCCTTGGTTTTCTTCTCATCTCTGCAAAGGGCCTTGAAACACCACTGGAAGGGGGAAGCTGCTATGACAGACAAAGTTGCATGGGGCCTTGTGCAACCTTATCTAGTGGGAGATGTCCCTGCCCATGGCAGGGGGGGATTGAACTAGATGATACGGGGTTGCAGGCATACCTCTTCCCTTCCTACATCCCCGCCTCAAATACGCTTCCAGAATAGGTATGAGGTTCTGGAGGTAGAAGGGAATGAAGATGGTGACAGGGATTTATCCAGTGAGTCACCCAGGGCCTGTCACTCACCCCCACATCTTAGGACTTCCCCAAAAAGGAAGAAAAGGAGGGTGATTGTAGTGGATGACACTCTTCTGAGGGGAAGTGAGGGGCCCATCTGTTGACCAGACCCATCCCACAGGGAGGTCTGCTGTCTCCCTGGAGCTTAGGTTAGAGATGTAAAAAGGAAGCTCTCTGCTCTGGTGCAGTCCATGTCAGTAATGATGAGGTTGCAGAGAGAAGTCCAAGGGCAATTAAGAGGGACTTCAAGGTGTTGGGGTGACTAGTTAAAGGCTCAGGTGCACAGGCGGTGATCTCAGCAATCCCTCAAGTAGTAGGGAAAAATACAGCAAGAGGGTGGAAAACATACCTGGTTAATATGTGCCTCAGAGACTGGTGCCACAGTTGGAACTTTGGGTTCTTTGGTCACAGGGAAGTTTATATGGCACCTGGTCTGCTGGTGGCAGATGGAGTGCACCTGTCTCAAAGGGCGAAAAGGATCCTTGCATAGGAGCTGGCAGGGCTTGTTGAAAGGGCTTTAAACTAGACTTGAAGGGGGAAGAGGATAAAACCAGACTCACTAGAGATGAGCCCAGGGATGGCCTTCAGTTGGCTGTCCCACTTGAGGTGGATAGTGGTGGTTTGTGTGACTATGGACACACAGTTTTCACTGGTAGGTTGGTGGCCACAGAAGTGGCCAAAAATGGTTGGATGGAAAGACTGAAAACTAAAATCTTTACTCCCTCTCTGAAATGCTTATATGCCAATGCACAGATCATGGGGAATAAGCAAGAAGAGATAGAGATATATGTTAGGATGCATAACTATGATATAATTGCAATTACTGAGCCATGGTGGGACAGCTCCCATGCCTGGAATGTTGTTATGGACGGCTATGTACCATTCAGAAGAGACAGTGATCACGATATGCATCAGGAGTTTAGTATTATACAAGGGGGAAGCAGAGCAGTAAGTAGGCTTACAACCCTAGACTTCTATAGGGCTATCTCTGAACTCTCCAAAGATCTGCTTGCAGGAACCCCATGGGCCAGGACTCTGGAGGGTGAAGGAGCCCAAGAAAGTTCCACCATTTCCTCAGGGCCCAGGATAGATGTATTCCATCAAGGAAAAAATCAGGAAGGCATGTTAGGAGACCTGCATGGATGAGCAGGGAGCTTCTGAAGAAGATTTCAAGGAAGAGAGAAGTATACAGCCCATGGAAAAAGGATTTGTCAGTTGGGAAAATTATAGAGATGGGTAGTCAGGGTATGTAGGAAGGAAACAAGGAAGGCCAAGGCCCTCTTAGAATTTAAATTGTCAAATGAAGTGAAAGAGATTAAGAAGGGCTTCTTCAAATACATAAGTGGTAAGAGGAAGAACAGGGAAAGTGGGGGCCACTGCTGGCAGCAGCCCTGATAACTGAGGATGCAGAGAAAGCAGAGTTGTTGAACACCTTCTTTGCTTCAGTCTTTACTCCTAAGACCAGACCCTGTGAACTCCAGTCCCTGGATGAAGGGGAGAGAGCCTGGGGGAGGGATGACTCTCCACTTGTGTGGAGATGTGGCCAGGAAGGCCAATGGTATCCTGGGGTGCATAAAGAAAAGCGTGTCCCGCAGATTCAGGGAGGTTCTGCTCCCCCTCTGCTCTGCACTGGTGAGACCTCACCTGGAGTATTGTGTCCAGTTCTGGGCTCCCCAGTTCAAGAGAGACAGGGATCTGCTCGAGAGAGTCCAACGGAGGGCTACAAGGATGATGAAGGGACTGGAACAGATGGCTTATGAGGAAAGGCTGAGACACCTGGGGCTCTTTAGTCTGGAGAAGAGAAGACTGAGAGGGGATTTGATAAATGTTTATAAATATCTGAGGGCTGAGTGTCAAGAGAAAAGGAACAGCCTCTTCTCACTCGTGCCCTGTGATAGGACAAGGGGGAATGGATGTAAGCTGGAGCACAGGAGGTTTCACCTTAACATGAGAACGAACTTCTTCACTGTGTGGCTCACAGAGCACTGGAATGGGCTCCCCAGGGAGGTTGTGGAGTCTCCTTCTCTGGAGATTTTCAAAACCCACCTGTGTGACCTGTGCTAGATTATATGGTCCTGCTCTGGCAGGGGTGTTGGACTCAAAGATATTCAGGGTCCCTTCCAACCCCTGACATCCTGTGATTCTTAGGGTCCCTTCCAACTCAAACCATTCTATGATTCTATGATAGAAAGGCTTTTCTGGGGTTAGATTCCCATCCCAATCCCCTGCTGAACCCACACAGTGTGACTGCAAGTCCTACTTCATTCCTAGGTCTTGAAGACGTTTGCAAGCACAACACCTTCATCTCAGAAACTCCTGGAGGTCACTGCCATTTCCCTGTGGTCTCCTACCTCAGTTTTGATTTTTATCTTTTTGTCCAAAAGGAGAACAGCTGCACGTAAGACCCAAGCCCCATGGAGCAATCTTCCACCAAGTGTTTTGTTTACAAGCAGTGGAATGCTTGCACTTCCCTGCAGCTCAGCAAAGGCTCACCACTGAGTGGTGACATTGGTGAGTCATGCAGCGATAACATGATTTTGTTATCCCATTTTGGGATCATTCCACTCCTGTCCAGCCACCCCATGCTTCTCATGAAGTCCAGTGCCTGATTTTGCAATATAACTGTGGCTTGCACTGAAGATGTGCAAACATGACACGTCCCAGTGTGAGAACGCACGTGCACGGTGACTTGCTCATGCAAAGCAGAAGGTAGGGCATTGTCATATCAAGAAGAAAATTAAAAATGAGTCTGTGCTACCAGTGATCTCATATAGGGCAAGCTTGGATGCATGCTATGAGATGGTCAAGATGAAATAATGGATATGCTTTGTTTTGCAATTTTGGGGGGGGTGCATATACCTGACGATAGTCTTTTCTCAAGGGGTGGCTGCTGCATGGCTTTCTCAGCTGCTGCTGCAGGAGGAAGAAATGCAGGGGTTTGGTTTTATATGGCATTTTCTCTCCAATACAAATATTATTGAATGATATTTTATTATTAATATGATAAAGTGCAAAAGGATTATTCCCCACGTGGTACTTACATGGTTTTAAGCATTTTCTAATGCACTCAGCTTCGGCCTCAAACCTATTGGCATTACCACCGCAGCCACCATACCAACCCTGGCTGCAGATCTTGGTTTTGTAGTCAAAGAACCACACAATCTGATAGTCCTTGCACTGCATGCCCATGTCAAAGTCCAGCAAGCAAGGGTCTGGCCAATCTGCATGTCAAAAGGTGCAAAGGTTAAGTGATTCTGAAAGGGTTAAAGGCTGAAAAAGCAAAGAGATTGAAGGGGAAAAAAAAAAAAAAAAGGAAAGAAAAGTAGCCCAGTAGAGGACTGGTGGCGTTTCCTTGGCGTGCAATTTCTCTTGCCAAGCGCAAACTGTAGCCAGCCTCCAGCTCACCATTCCCCACTCTTTCCAAGCCCCGTGTCCCTGGTCCAAGGTGGTGGGAGCCCCTTATTCCCCAGTGGTGCACACAGGATCGGGCCTTCACCCACCTCCCCCCATGCCTTTTCAATGTGATTTGTCCTGGCAGTAACTTTTAAACCTTAAAGTGTGTTTATCTCCAGAGGCAAGCTGCACCTGGTAGACTTTAAGGCTTGATAAGAATGTAAACATCTGCTCCTTTCCTGCTCAGAAATGATAATTTAGGTCCAAATCCCAGCATTTTTATTAGCAAAGACAGGCCAGCTGTGCTAGCAGCTGCTTTGACACTATAAGGAGGGAAGAATTTGGTGCTTTCTCTAAGGTCCTTCAGAAGGTTTATGTACAGGTGTCTCACATTGCTCAGAAAACTAGACTCATCTGAACAAACCACCCCAAAATGCCTTCAATGCAGACCTTGTAATCTTGGCTCTTCTTGTTGACCCACTTGCAGCAAACATCTCTGCCCATGGATTTATGGCAGCCAGTTGCAAAACTTCAGATTCACATCCTTGGGGAAGTTTCCTCCGAATTGCTGTCTGACATGAATCCTCGGCCAGAGACATTTGCTGCAAGCGGGTCAACAAGAGGAGCCAGGGTTGAAAGGTCTTCACTGGCACACCTGTTTCCCTTCAGGTAGACATACAGAAGCCCATACACCTTGTTTCCAAAGGGCTGGCAGACAAGGGGTTAAGCAAAGCCATAGGGGAGCGTGTCACCTGGTGGGGACAAACTAGGTGAAGGCTGCAGAGGGGACATCAGTACTGGGGAGAGGGACCAAATGAGTGGGCATGCATGGGAAGGGTGGGATGATGGGGACATGCAACAAAGGCAGAAATGAGATGGCCCCTGCCTGGCACAAACCCTCAGCCCCTGCACTGCAGCAAGCTCTGGCAGTGCCACCAGCCAGGCATGAGGTCCATGCTCATCCCTTTCTATGCCAGCAGCCAGACCCCAAAAGTGGCTTTGCAACACTTATTGGCTGAAGGCACCGAATAGTAGCATCTCCCCATGCTTTCAAATCAGCTTGGGAAGAAAATGAGCCCCAATGCAAGCAAAATGCCTAAAGAAAAGATGATTTAGGGATAAGTTTTGGATGTCAGGTCCATAGTTGGTGCCTGTGACAGGACTGTGCTGCTCTCTGAAGGCTAAGAGCCATCCCAGACCCATGGAAGGATGGGGCTGCAGCCTGGCACTTCCAGTACAACTGAGTGCAATTGTGCCAATGTAACAAGCTTGATGTCAACAAAAACAATGAGATGACCTATTAAGAGCTACCATGATCATGGGTTATTAACACGGGTTAATGGGGTTAACCACAGAGTAGGAGCTTCCAGCTTGCTCCTTTAGGTGTTTACTCCATACACATCCCTGGTGGCAGGGAAACAGGGGATGGGCAGACAGGTGAAACTGGAAGGAGGCTACCAATTAGCCAAATTTATGCCAATGTTTGACACTAAGTCCCCTGCAGTTGCTGGCTGTTGGTCACCTCTTCAACAACCAAGGAGCCAAGACCCATGCTTTGCCCTGGATGGAAAGAAAGGGGTTGAGCAAGCATAAAGTGATGCTCTGAGTCCACACCTGCATCTACACATGCCAGGAAGTCCAGGGGGCACAGCTTGTTCCCCTGGAGAGCAGACAGGGCTTGGGGTCTGGCTCATCTCCCATCCTTGTGATAGAAGCAGGACCCAGTCTGAGTCCCCCATGAAGATCACAGCAACTTCAGGGGGCTCTGGATCCAACATGGGGCAGAGACCTCAATAGAGGTGGTCAGACTAGCATGGCCAAGGATGTCATCTAGGTCGCGATGTGTTGGCTCTGACAAAGTGAAGGACTCCCAGATCCTTTGGTCCTTGTGGAGCCCTGAGAAAGGCCAGGTTTGGGAGCAGGCAAGGGAAAGACCAGTGAAGATGTCCAGGCTCTTGGTGGGGGTCTTGGCAGAGCCCCCCAGCCCAGAACTCCCACCATCACCCATACTCACCACTCTCAGGCCCTTCCAGTGGCTCAGTGTTGAGCATCATGTTGGCCAGGGACACTTTGGGCTGCGCCGGGGTCTCTGGGGGAAAGAAGCAGTAGGGTCAGCCAAAGGGAAGGGGATCTGCAACAGCACCCTTGGTGTGGTCATAAACTAACTCCCTGGCCCCAGCTCCAGCACAGGGGATGCACACCAGTTGCAGGCACTGGGTCTGGATCTGTTTAACCCAGTGTATACATTTCAAAAATGTTTATTGAAGGCAGCTGACAGGATAAATAATCCACAACTGCCCAGCCACGCTGGGATGGGTTCTCCCTGCCGGCTGATCTGTAGTGTGCTTGGGCTTATCCTCAGGGTCCCATGCGACAGTTTTGGATGGGCCCCATTCACCCCACAGCATGGAACTGGGCAAGGGCTCTGAAGGATGTGGGCATGGCTTCTCTGTAGCCAGTTTAGCTTTGCTCCTGGGGCCTTAGAGGTGGCAGGAAAAAAAAATATGGCATCCTCCAGGGGAGAAAACAGTCCATGATGGAACACAGAATCATAGAATACCAGGTTGGAAGGAACCTCAAGGATCACCTGGTCCAACCTTTCTTACAAAAGCCTGGTCTAGACAAGCTGGCCCTGCACCCTGTCCAGCTGAATGTTTAAAGTGTCCAATGCTGGAGAGTCCACCGCTTCCACAGGGAGATTATTCCAATGTCTGATTGTCCTTGTGGTGAAAAATTTTCCTGTTGTGTCCAACTGGAATGTCCTCAGGAATAACTCGTACCCATTACCCCTCATCTTTTACATGTGGCTCCTTGTAATAAGGGGATCTTCTCTTGTTCCCCTGCAGCCCTTAAGGGCTGTCCATGCACTGCATGGCTGTCTTTCACCACACTCCTCTCATCATGGCCTCACATCCCTCTAGGAACTATGTTGTTGAGGATTGTCATTGGGTAAAGTAATTCCTTGGGATGGGAAGGAGAACATGGCTCATATTGCATCACACTCTGCATGAGTACACCCTATTGCATCATGCCCCTTCCCAGATCAACCCATGGCTCATTTTCCACAGGCATGGATGGTAGGAGGGGGCTTCAGCCACAGTAAGAGTTGAATTTCTTTTCTCTTGTGGATGGTGTGAGTGTGGGTAAGAAAGACAGTCCTACCCTATGTCCAGGTTACAGCTTCTGAGCAAATGCGGTGTCACCATTGCCTGCTCAATTTGTTCTCATTTGATGTTTACTCTGGGCATCAAGAGCTCCAACTCAGCACATGCAAATGTTCCTTCTACCCATTGATGTATTTTCTCAACATTTTTGTGGGCATGTTTATTGCTTGAGAAGGTAAGAGACTTCAGACCTGATCCAAACCACTGAAGCCAAAGGAAAGGCTCTCCATGGGCACAGAAACAGACTCTGAAGTGCCAGAAGAAGCCAGATGCAGCACTGGCAGGACCAGCATGAACTTCTCCACACCACCAAGCCAAGTAACCTCTGTGCCAAACTATATTAAAAAAAAAAAATTGGCTGTGTCTTACATAGCAACTTTTGGCCATGCCAAAGGGTTTGGTGAGGTTTCTATGGCATCTGTGCACATGGAGATTGGATCTCTAAAGGCCTAAACCCTCCATTTAATTTCTTCTGTGTGGATTTTTTGCAGGGAATAATAAAGTATATGAAGCAGATAGTTGGCTATGGAAATGGCAATAGGAGAGAAAAATTTTCTTCCTTGTTTTGCAGTCAGGCTGGACCGAATTTACTTGTGTTAACCCAGTTTAACTCTTATTATTAATTACAGGAATGCTGGATGGACCCCACCAAGACCCATCAAAGCCTCTTGTATGTACAACAAGACAAATGCCTGCTCTGGGACGGGCTTTAATTCTCCCGCAGTCTGGGTTGATTTAACACCAGCAAGTGTCAGCTCGCATTTGCCAAAGAAACACTTTTGCAGCATTTCATAACTGGGTCCTGGTGCTGGTTTGGAGGGTGTCAGATGTGCAGTGACACAACTAAGCATTTTCAGGGCTGGGATTGTTGGTACCAACTGACTCCCCATCCCTTACATGTTTTTGTTATAATTTTTTGTGTCCCTTTCATGAAAAAAATAAATGTTTTGTTGTATTCCTCAAGAGTTACTTACTTGTGCTGAATGTCCCTGCGTAGGTTACTTTGGGCTGGGATTTCTGGTAGCCGGTAACAACAACAATGTATTTCTGGCCACTTCTAAGTCCTTGGAGGATGTGCTCAGTGCTGGTCAGGTTTTGCTTCTGCACAAGAGAGTGGTCATGTGCTAAGGTGACGGTGATATCAAAAGCATAGGCATTGTGTGACTCAGGGCTGGCCCAGCTCAGCCTGGCACTGCTCTCGGTGACATCAGTGATCTGGATGTCGTGGGTCTTTGCTGCAATGCAAAATCAGAAGAAATGCTAATAAGGACTTGAAGAAGAAAGGCCTTGAGGGAAAAAGTGCCTCAGTGCTGCAGGATCTCCCTCCCAACCTACCACAAATAAATGTGTCTACAGCCAGTTGCAGCATGTGCAAACCAGGCTGTGACTTCACTCTCTCAGGTGCCCAACCCAGCATGCTTCAGGCATGCTTCCTTATCGTAGCTTAGATTTACCGAGGGCTTTATTTTTATTTTTCATGTATAATCTGCTGCAATCTAACAATCTCACAATTTATTTATTTTTTACAAGAGTTGCACAGCCTGAAATGTGATTCCCAGCACAACCCTAAACGCATCCAGGGTGCAACAGGGTCACTGAACTGATGAAGATATTCAGGCAAAGCCTGACTGAGATCAAATGTAAAGAAGCTTTTGGGAGAAGGTTTTCCTGCTATAGCAGAGTATTGGATGAGACCTTTATAGATGCTGCTTGAAACAGCAGTGGAGTGAGGAACACCCACAAATGTTTGTTCCCCACAATCTAATGAAAGTTGGTTGCTTTTATTTATTGCTTTTTATTTATCATTTAGAAGGGGACTTGCATTCACTGACTGGTTAAGCATCCCTGTACTTCAATATATGTTCTTCATTACTTGTTCGGTTAGCGCAGAGCTGCCTGCACCCCCTGTGAAAACACATAGGAAAACTCCTTTTGGAGTTGGGGAGAGCTTTTCACATACCATTTCTCCTTCTGCCACCAGATGTGGTGGCTGTGGCGCTCCCAGTGCCACGGCCGGTGGCTTTGGCGTGGGCAGCAGTGCTTGCTGTGCTCTGCATGGTGGTGTTCATCTGGATCACGGTGCTGGCTGTGGTCTGTTCAGTGGCTCTGGTCTGGGCTGTGGTGCTGGCAGTGGTGTGTGTGGTGAGGGCATCAGTGCTCTCAACAGATTTGGTGCTGGCAGTGGTGGTTCTGGCGTGGGTCTTGGTGCTCACCACAGGCTTGATGCTTGCACTGATGATGGTGCTGGTGCTTAAGGTCTGGCTTACAGTTGCGTTGGGTGCCACATACCTGTCAAAGCAAAAGCAGCTGATATGGTCTTTTTTTCCCCTTCTTCTTTCCCCCTCTATAGCCAGGTGGTTTTGGAATTGGAGAGGACCTGACATAAAAACTTGGCAAGAGCCTCTCCAAGGTCAATAGTCTTTGTCAGCTTCAGATACACCCGCAGCTAAGCAGTGAAAAGTCACTTAGGGCACAAATCTGTCTGTACACCAACTTCACAGACAGAAGAGTGAATTCGATAGACAGATCTGTATCATGCCCAATTTCACGGGCCCAAACTTCTAAAGCCAGGACAGGTCTGTGCCAGCTGTGAGTGGGGCTTGGTGACACACACTTTCATTTCTGTTCAGGAAATGCTGGGATATATATTCTATGATGGATCATGAATATCAGATAATGCCAGGCAGCCCAGACTCTGAAATAGTTCATTCAGTGGAAAATCCCAAATTAATAACAATACCTGAGACTCCTGACCTGCATGATGACAGCAGCATACCTCCTTCATACCCTTTATCTATATAAATAGGAAATTTAACCCAAATTTAAAGTTATATGTGTACTTGTCTACCCTCCTCTAGTAGATACATCTGTTGGTTTTTTTGACACAGCACTAAAGGAACAAGTAAAATGCTGCTAATCCTGATTGTTAGCTTTGAAGTTGCTTTTTTTTTTCCCAAACAAGGACAGAGAAGTGAAAGCTTCTACCCCAGACAGGCTGTTGGCAAACCTCATTCTTTTGGAGAAAAACCACCACTCACACTGCTTTGTGCCCGGCATGCCCAGTGCTCTGGCTCTTGGCTTGCTGATCATTCTGGAACCACTCGCACTGTTTCCTTATCTCTGGAGAGAGGTGGAAAGCGATGTCACCTAGAGACAGAAAGGACCTGGCATTAAACCCTGGTGTTGAGTGCTCGTTACCTACCAACAACGCATTGCATGTATTACTTCTTGAGTTGAAAGAAAAACCCTCTACTTTTCTTCTTTATCTGATAAAAGCTATGGAATATCTCTTGATGTTCATTGTGATTACTGCAGCAATCTGGGCTGGGAGATTTGTTATTTCAGTTTACAAACATGAGAGCAGTAACTACAAAATACCAGACCATTGTATGCCTTAGTCTGTCACATGTAAACAGTTCCAACCACACAGTTAATATATTTTTCAAGAGTTTTTAAGTTTCCAGGACCCTTACAAGGGCAATAAATGAAAAAAGTAAACTGAGAAAACCTAAACATTTATTTCTAAGAAAGATATGTTCATGTTTGCTTCCTATGTAGTGCAAAACATTCGTGAATCAGTGGTTTGATAGCCCAGTCAGACTGCTTTTCAGGACTTTTTGAATAAAACTATCTTTCCTAGAAAAGGTCCATTTCTTGTCCTTGCTGGCCAGGTCTAGTTAAGATCTCTGGCATCTGGCTCTAGCTGGAGATCCATGCTGGGGTCTCCAGCTCAGCTGAGATGCAGATTTTCAAGACACAGTCTGCACATCCTGAGCATGGCACCATTATTGATCCCTGAGCAAAGAATCCTGTTCATCTAGTCCTTAGAGCTGTATAAAGCAACTCCAGATCTCAGCCTGAGGTGACCAAATGCCTGCTAGATGTGTTGTTTATGCTGAAGTTGGGAAGAAAGATTTGTAGGGTATTAAGGGAGTTCAAGGCAGGGTGCTACCAGGATGCTGCAGAGGGCCAAGAGCCCTAGCAGGACCAGACTCTATGGGACAAATTGCAGATGTGACGAGAAAGCCAGGCAGGACTAGACTAGACCGAAGGAAGAAAATTTTTACATTAAGGGTGGTGAGATGCTGGCCCAGGTTGCCCAGGGAGGCAGCTGATGCCCCATCCCTGAAAACATTCTAGGTGAGGTTGGACAGCTCTCTGAGCAACCTGCTCTAGTTGCAGATGTCCCTGATCCCTGCAGAGGTGTTGGACTAGATGGCCTTTAAAGGTCACATTTGACCCAAACCAGTCTATAATTCAATGATTAGGTCAGATCCCACAGGTGAGCCCATGGAGACCAAGTTAAACCAGAGAATTGTTCAGTCTTGACTTCGTGGACCAACAGCCTGCGTGGGATGGGCTGGGGAGGCCAAAATGAACAAACTCCAGACATATTCAACAAGGTAGACTGCTTGGCACCAACAAACAGTCCAAATATTACAGGATATATAAAAAGAGATTAATTTCAGTGGGCTCTATTGCCCAAAGAAATGGTCAGGCTAAAACCCACCCACCAAGCAGGTAGACCAAACCTGGCAGATTAACCCCTCTGAGGCCACCTTCTGTAACTCTTTGGCTGCAGGATATTATACTTACTTCTGATAAAAGATGGCAGCAGTCTCCCAAAACGTAGTAAAGGCTCTTCATTAAGTTCTCCTGGTTTATCAACCAATTTGAAGAACACATCATTTGGCTCGCTAGCTAGGCTATAGATATCCTTGGCATTCACCTTCTTGCCAATTCCCAAGACAACAAAGAAGTACCCTTTGCATTTGGCCTTGATAACAACCTCCTGCAGGTACTCGAGTTCTTGTTTATTCACCTTTCCGGTCATCATCAGAATTATGACTTTTAGATCCCGAGGGTTTGGTGCATTTTCAAAAATATGAGCCATTGTGTGTTCAATTGCACTTCCTATAGCCCTCGTGCCATGAAGCTGGGTCATTTGGTTGTGAAGGTAGTTAATGATCTTCTCTCTGGATCCATAATCAGTTAGTGAAAACTCAGTTTTTACTGGTGGGAAGCTTGAGTTGGTTTTGTATTCATAAGGAGCTTGCTGGAGAACTGCCACTCTTGCATGGTGCTGAGATGCTTTGGGCTCAGAGCTGATTTCCAGGTTACTTATGAGGTGGGAAATGTACTTCTTCATCTCATTGAACTGCAAAGGGGTGGTGGATTCTGAGCTATCCATGATGAAGGCTATGTCTGTGTCTACATCTGTTGGAGCTGCCCTTCTGTCTCTGAATACAGGTCTCCGAGCACCAAAACCACAGGCAGGATCAGGGTCACACACATCTAGGAAAGAAATACAGTAGGTTTCACCTGGAGGAACCAAAGATGACCCTCCCTCCCCATTGTAAAAATCTCTTGTGTTGTATTTCCCACAGGCATTCACTGGTCCGTTACTTGATACCAAAGTCATTCATCCCCAAACACATTTAGTTAAACATTTAATATTTTTATGTGCTGCTTTGTCCAAAGAGATCCCTGAAGTGCTCGTCATAAATGGCAGAAGGCCATACTTTAGAGCATTTGGCTATCAGTATTTGGTCTGTAAAAGTGGGAACCAGCCAAAAAAGGAGCTTCTCTTTACACAGTGGAGAATGCCCAGTCAAGCCTCATTCACATTGCCAATGTTTTCTGCTCAGCCTAAGAATATGAATCCCTCATCTTCAGCAGCAAAAGGGCTGACTCCCAACTGGGCTTCCCTTCTGCACCACTGACAACCAACTGCTGCATGACCAGAAGGATTTGGCACTGTCTAGAGAAGAAATTGGATGCTTTACCCAGGCAAATGTGACAAGTCAAGAGCCTTGAGATAGTATCATTCAGCTGACTGCTGCTGGTTGGAAGAACAAATGCATGTCCAACTGCTGTGTTGTTGATCTGGTTAGATGCAAACAGAAGAACATGGTGTTAGTAATCCTGCCTTCTTTTATTTTCAGCTCAAAAAGCAACGCATAACTCTAAGAGATTCTGGAGTCATTCAGTCTGCTGAAAAGGAGGCCTTCTTGCTCTCACCAGCTCCCCAAAAGGAGGTTGGAGCCAGGTGGGGTTGGCCTCTTTTCCCAGATAATGAGTGACAGAACAAGAGGAAATGGCCTCAAGTGGTACCAGGGGGGATTTAGTTTGGACATTAGGACATTAGGGAAAACTTCTTCGCTAAAAGTGTTGCTAACCCTGGAACAGGCTGCGCAGGGCAGTGGTGGAGTCACTATCCCTGGAATTTAAAAGACATGTAGATGAGCTACAGGACTTGATTTAGTGTTGAACTAGCAGTGTTCGGTTAATGATTTTGGACTCAATGATCTTAAAGGTCTCTTCCAGACAAAATGGTTCTATGATTCTACTCAGCATGCTGCTTTTGATAGATCCCATTTGGAGGAGCCTAATGCCCCCCAGTGCCAGTTAGTGGGTCTAGTTCAGAGACCTAAATGCCAAGAAATGGATCAAGCACTTGAAACAGTGCTCAACACGCTCATCAGGGGTATCTTTTGTTGCTTTAAATCTCTGTGCATCCACTCTTACTCTGCCAAAAACACCATACTTCCCCCTTCCCTCCATTCGCCTCTCTGTCAGACCTTTCTCATTGTGGGACTGTCTGCTGTTTCATACCACACCTGGCACCCTGGAGCCATGATCTGGGAAACAAATGACTCACTGTGTGTTACGTTTTGGATTCCTTTCCTAATAGACATGCTGAATGAGTTTGGTCAGCAACGTTTTCTTGGTGCTAAGCACTTAAAAGGCCAGTTAAAGCCAATCCCTGCCTGTAGAAGCAAGCGCCATCAATCTTCCCAGCAAACCAGACTGAAGTTGTGAGCAGAAAATGAAAGGAGTGAATGACCCCAACCTCCAGAGCTCTGCTGAGAACCAGGTCCTGTCTAATGGTGAGGAACACAGGCATGACTCCAGCATCATAGAGTTTCAGCACGGCGTCACTGAGCTGCTGGGAGGGTCTCGTCTCCCCATTGCTGAAAAAGACAGCCACCTTCCTCATAAGGAAGCCACTTCGGGCACGCTTGAAGGTATTCCTGGCCACAAAGGACATGGCGGTCTCCAGGCTGCGTGGCTTTGTAGTCAGGGTTGCCTGGAAATTTTGGATCTGCTGGAGGAGGCTCGATTTCTTCCTGGAGTCAGCAAAGCGGATCTCTGTGGTGACCTCGTTGTTGTAGGTGACCAGAGCCACCCGTGCACCCCGAGGACAGTTGCTTTCAGCGATCGTTAAGTTGTTCACCACTCTGAGGACAGTTTGCTTCATCCTGTTGAAAACATCCCTCACAACACCAGAGGAGGTGTCAATAGCGAAGGCCAGCTCAGTTGGAAACACGGGGCACTCCTTGGGACCTGCCGGAAATGTGTGTTGGGAACAAACCGTGCCTTAAACAGCTGTCAGGTTGCAAGGACCATGTCCTCAGCAGGAATAAATCATTCATACTACCTCTGTGGTATGAATATACAATTCTGTCATGCAATCACACTGGGGTTTAAAGGACTGAAGGTGACTTACCATAGCAGCAAGCTGTGGAAAAAATGGGGAGGGGGGGGAAACAGTTTGGTCAGTGCCATTCATGTAACATGAGGGGCATGTAAGGGTAGAGCCAGGGAATCAGCAAAGCACTGGTGTACTCACGACATTTGTCTTTGATGTTCCTTACAAGTGCACATTGCTTTGGAAAATAAAACAAAAGAGAGGGAGAAATTGGAAAAAACCATATGCAACACAGCCAACAAAAGTCTTTCTAAGCAAGAGAGAAATAATGTCACACTTACATCTCTGGATTCTCCTTTATCACCTTTAAGTCCCTGTTTAAAAAATATAAAGAAATATTGATCACATGGGCACTCCATAGTTACAATAATTATCTAACCACAGGTCATGCAGAAGCTAAGGGAAGACCTGCCTGTTTTCACTTGAATTTCCAGCAACAGGAGGAAATGTTTTCCCATGTGAGGAGTAAATCTAGCTGAAGCCAAACCAAAGAGGGATACTTACAATGTTCTAGGCTCACATGCAAAGCAAGCCATATCAGATTCGGTTATGGGATATATCCTATGTGGGATGATAACTGGTAAGGAGCTGAGAACTTCCTAGAAGGAGCTTTATGTGGCATATTGCCATTGGGAAATCCTGGTCCCTGATAAGAGCCTGTCTCTTGACTTTTTTGTGCTGCAGTGCATTACAGTTTGAGGGTGGGTGAATATTTATCACTGATGAACAACTAGTTAGGAATTCATAGAGACATGGCCAGGATAAATAAAGAGGAATTTGCCCAACTTGAGGTGGACACGATGATGGGCATATTTCTCAAATATTGGCACCAATAGGGACCACCACATCTCTCAGAGAAGCAATCAGGAGTTTCTCCAGGGGGAAACCAGAGGTTCCACCAACAATGCAATGAACACTTACAGATGGTCCAGGGTATCCAACCTCTCCTTTCTGACCAGGTGTCCCAGGATCTCCTGCATTTCCCTAGAGAGAGAGCAGAGAAGTCCTGTCCATGAACATCTGCAGGAGGACTCCCAGGAGCATGGGTCAACACTTGGGGAAAAGATGTGTACATCTTTCAGGCCTTTCATGCAGGAGGAAAAAAATTTCATGTCCAACTTACTCTGCGGCCCCTGTTTCCTTTAGGGCCAGGGCCTCCAGCACCACCACGGTCACCAGGTCCACCCTGGTTGGGGAAAAAAAATGTTACCTGTGCTCTGAATCTGCACAGGACCATAGGTAACAGCTAAATTGCTTGGGAAATGCACAGCTCATGGGCTGCACCATACCTTGTGCCCTGGGTAGCCTATGAAGCCACGTTCTCCCTGAAATGACATAAAGGTTTATTTCAATATATTTTGAAAAAGGCACCTGATGCTGTAGGCTGATGTGTAACAACTGAAGGAATTTAGTGGATAGAGACTGCAAATTCATTTTGCAATTTTGTTCCTCATATGATTAATAGAAAGCAAAGAGAGACACTTTTTAAGGTCTGGTTGCTCCTCTAAGGCTAATTTCAACTGTAGAGCAGTCAGAGATGCTGACATGTTGTTTTTGAAGTCCCACAGATGTTTGTGGGGCTCTCTGGCTAAAAGGTACAAACCAATTATGCTTCCTTCTTGGAGGAAGACAAAGGCAGAAGGGAAAGGTTTGAAGAGTCGTGTCTGATTTTCTCACCAGAGTACACATAGGGCTGATTGTTGCCCTGTATGTATCTGACTTCACCCAGTCTCTTGCCTTGCCCATCTGCCCTGGGCACGCTGGCTATTCCCTTGTCCTTGGTAACTCAGGTTGGTAGATAGGCATGATGAGCATACACCTACCTTTCTGCCTTTAGGACCTGGGCCACCAATTCCATCTCGTCCATCATCACCCTGAAATTGAGAAGCCAAAGTCATTAACATGCAGTCATATGTGAATAGCTTAATCCTCACAGATCCAGAGGCATCAATAGAAAGAACCCACTGATGGCACAGGTTTTTGGGAAGCCCTTCTATTGATGAAGTTATTTCAAGGGAAAAAACAAACAAACAAATAAACAAAACCAAACAACCAGAAAAAGGTGGTGCCAAAACTACAAATCTGAATTAAAACCTGCCTAGTATACACATATAATGTGTAATACCAACACCAGGGGTGTCCTTACAGTTTGGTCTGACCCAAGCTTGTCCTCCCTTGCTTTGTATAAACCATTTTTACCTCAGTTGGCTCCTTATTAAACAGAATAATGAGAATCAGGCCCCACAAAACACTCAATCCATATGTCTTTTTTATGGGTTACTTTGGACTAGCTCATGGGGTCAGCTCAGGGTATCTACCCATACCTAATTCAATGAGCTGGGACAAAGCTGAGCAACTCTGGAGAGCCTCTGTCCTGTGGACTGATCTTTGAGATATTAAAAGTTACTTTTGAAGTGAATATCATAGAATCATTCACACTGGAAAAAACCTTGAAGATCATAAAATCCATGTCACCTTCTCAAAGGGACATACCATAACCAGCTGTGCTCATGCCAGCTGAAGACATAAAGCTGATTTCCCTTTTATATTGTATCATGAAGGATGCAAAGTCCATAGGGGAGCTAAACCCTCTGCTGTGAATGGCTGTGGCCCATTACCCAGCACCCTTAAAGGTGTGAGTGCACAGCCACTTACCATCTCTCCCCGTGGGCCCTGCTGTCCATTTGGCCCTTTGAGTCCAGGGTTTCCAGGCTCACCCTGCAAACAAGAGCATCTGTTAAAGCATGGGCTGAAACTCCAAGCCAAGCCTTTCCTACTCCATCAGCACTCGTTTCTTTGCACAGACCACTATGCAGCAGTCTTTGCAGCAGAGAATTGTGATGGGACCTATGTGGCCCGCAATGCTACAAACGTTTTGTGCTATAATGGGACCTTTAGTAATTTTTAGGAAACCTGAGCAATGGGACATAAGAGAGCAACCATTTTTGACCACAGGATGGTGTTTGGTTGTTATAAATGCTGTAAAAATAAAAACCCCCAGGCTCTGGGGATTTTTTTTTTTTCAGTTCAGCTGGACAGTGGAGCAGAACCAGTGTGTATGAATTGTTGGTCTGGAGAGATCCAGCGCAACCATCTTCCTATGGGGCCATCTGCTGAGAGTCTGCCCTGGGAAATGACTTGGGAATCTCAGCAATTCAATTACTTTTGCCTCTCTGTTCAATGAAATAGGAGCCTAATGAAATAACCGGAGCACAGACCTTGCTCTACTCCACACTTGGCAAGCCAGAGAAAACAAGCTAATTTTTGCTCCAAGAGGTTCATCGAGAGGTTTTAAGCTCACTCTGGATAGGAAGCTTTTCATTGCTGTTTTAGTTGTTGACACCCACTGCTCATAAAGACATACCTTTCTTCCCAGGGGACCGATCCTGCCCCTCTCTCCTGGGGTTCCTGGTAGCCCACCACCACCCTGGAATGGAAACAGGAAGAGGAATGTTGGAAATGTGTTGAGAAAACTGTGTGCCAGAAGCTAGGGCATTTGATATCCATAGAAATGATGTGTTAACTTCTAGGGCTGATGTCTCTCAAAGCATCTTAGGAAATTCAGAAGTCTAATTCATGGTCAGGAACTGCTGAAGGACCAGGTCAGTTCAATGCAAATGTCCACAGCAACTTATACTGGCTCTAGAAAACACCCCTGGGAAAGGTGCAGGCAGGAGGGGCAAAGTCCTGATTGGGATGAGGAAATGCAAGATGTATTTGGCTTTATGGCCACGAGTCTTGCTGGGGTATGCAGCAGGAGGGAGAAATAAATGCAAGAAGGTGTCTGAGCTAGCATATGAGGTGGTCATGCTCTGGCTTCAGAGGTCAACACATCATGGAGGATGCCCTACCAATAACTGCGGGATGTTTTTTATTTAAGATCGCAAACTGTAACAGTCCAAACACTGAAGTCTTGACCCCTTTGAGGGTGGTTTTAACTCTTTCTCTCCTGTAACTCTTGATCAAGAAACCTTTAGCATAAGCTGACAGTGTGTTCTAAGAGAGTGGAAATACAGCTGGAGCCCTGGAGGGGTGGGGAATGGAAATATACATCAGACGCATCTTATTAGCTCTTCTGAGTTTATCAGTTCTTGCTGAGTATTGTTGGGTCAATGGCTGAGAAGCAACAGAAAGGTTTACCCTGGGTCCTGGAATGCCCTGTTCTCCTCTTATGCCTGGTGTGCCAATCTGTCCGGCTGGACCCTGTACAGGGAGAAAAGAGACTGTGTCAGCATGGGGCAGAAATGCACCAGTGCAACACAAGATCACAAGGGAAAGCAAACACTGCAGTGCCCAAGAGATGGTTTTCAAACATATCACACCTTGGGTTGTCTGAATGCAATGGCAGGCTTGATGTCCCTGGGCAGGACAACCAGGCCACGATGCACCCAAAAATACCCAAATCCTGACAGTCCTCAGACTTGACACTCTTTGAGGACGTGGCTGTGATGAAATAATGCAACAGCACCATGAGGTAAGACATATATTTGCTGTAAGTTCACTGACCTGTGGCCCTCTCATGCCTTGTTCACCAGCTGGCCCTGGTTGACCGAGCGAGCCCTTGGTACCCTTGGAATGAAAAATAGTACAATGCAGGTTAGCACGGGGAGATGCGGTCAATGCAATGGGGCGGAAAATGAGATCTCATGGCATTTATAGCTGCACAAAGAGCAGGGGCTTTTTTTTCATAATGCAGTTGTAGCAGTGAGTGAGCACAGAACTGGTGGGGTAATTTGCCTCCTGTAATCAATGGGCATCCGTCTCCTTTGTTCTTTGGCCCCATTACACTGCTCCAGGAGCATATGGAAACAAAGCATCTGACCAAGGAATGCTGCAGAGGACAGGCAGCCCCAGGTGTATCAACATCTGGTTTTGCACCAAGTCCAGCAAGGAGCATACAGGGAGAAGCACCAGAGGAGGAATAGGAGGGAAATTTGGAGGAGAGAGAAGGCAGAGAGGAAGAGGCAAGGCTTGCATGTGTCTTCTCTGGGTACTGTGGCTGACTGGCCAGGTGCTGTCCTTGTCACCACTTACCTTAATTCCAATTGGTCCCCTTCGTCCTGTCATACCCTGTGCACAAAGAAATGATGAGACTTGTTATGCAAGTGTGTAAACACACATTTCTCTACTGTTTTTCACATACGTGTATTGTTGCTTCTCTTAGTCCAAAATTACATTTGAATAGCTTAAACTACTGGGGATAAAGGGAGGGAGGGAGAGAGAAATCCACACAGACAGTTCTCTTAAATCAAACCTTAGCTTGTTTTCTCCTACCTTGTGTTCCCCAACCCTCAAACCACACATGTGAGTGCCATGTGCCCAGAGGTGGTAGCAGGGAACATATCTCCAGATGTCCCAGCTACACTTTGAATTTTGCCTTTTAAAAGCCATCAGCCAAATTCAGATGCATATCACAGAATCACAGACTGGGCGGAGTTGAAAGGAACCTCTGGAGATACCTCACCCAACCCCACTGCTAAAGCAGGGTCACTCAGAGCAGGGTGCCCAGGACTGTGTCCAGGTGGGTTTGGAATCTCTTCAGAGGAGACTCCATAGTCTCTCTGGGGAACCTGCTCCAGTAAGCATTGAGAAGATTCCCTCTGAGTCTTCTCCAGGCTAAACAGTCCCAGAGCTCAGCCTTTCTTCATCAGAGAGATGCTCCTGCCCCCTCACTGTCTTCATAGCTTCTGATGGATTCTCTCCTGTAGTTTCTTGTCTCTCTTGAACTGGGGAGCCCAGAACTGAACCAAATACTCCAGATGTGGCCTCACTAGGGCAGAGTAGAGGGGGAGGAGAATCTCCCTAGACCTGCTGGCCACACCCTTCTTGATGCACCCCAAAATACCATTGACCTTCTTGGCCACAAGGGCCCATTGCTGGTTCATGCCAAAATAAATCAGGTGGGGTTTCACTGAGCTGAGCACTGAATTACTTGCCTGGGAATAAAATCAGTATTAGACCTTTAAAGTCCATACAACAGGCCATCAAGCTACCAGGAATTATCCTTTTGAGTTTTGTTGTTTGGTTGTTGTTGTNCCAGATGTCCCAGCTACACTTTGAATTTTGCCTTTTAAAAGCCATCAGCCAAATTCAGATGCATATCACAGAATCACAGACTGGGCGGAGTTGAAAGGAACCTCTGGAGATACCTCACCCAACCCCACTGCTAAAGCAGGGTCACGCAGAGCAGGGTGCCCAGGACTGTGTCCAGGTGGGTTTGGAATCTCTTCAGAGGAGACTCCATAGTCTCTCTGGGGAACCTGCTCCAGTAAGCATTGAGAAGATTCCCTCTGAGTCTTCTCCAGGCTAAACAGTCCCAGAGCTCAGCCTTTCTTCATCACAGAGATGCTCCTGCCCCCTCACTGTCTTCATAGCTTCTGATGGATTCTCTCCTGTAGTTTCTTGTCTCTCTTGAACTGGGGAGCCCAGAACTGAACCAAATACTCCAGATGTGGCCTCACTAGGGCAGAGTAGAGGGGGAGGAGAATCTCCCTAGACCTGCTGGCCACACCCTTCTTGATGCACCCCAAAATACCATTGACCTTCTTGGCCACAAGGGCCCATTGCTGGTTCATGCCAAAATAAATCAGG
>VWZY01004174.1:51978-94841 GCA_013399075.1 Chloroceryle aenea
ACACATTTCTCTACTGTTTTTCACATACGTGTATTGTTGCTTCTCTTAGTCCAAAATTACATTTGAATAGCTTAAACTACTGGGGATAAAGGGAGGGAGGGAGAGAGAAATCCACACAGACAGTTCTCTTAAATCAAACCTTAGCTTGTTTTCTCCTACCTTGTGTTCCCCAACCCTCAAACCACACATGTGAGTGCCATGTGCCCAGAGGTGGTAGCAGGGAACATATCTCCAGATGTCCCAGCTACACTTTGAATTTTGCCTTTTAAAAGCCATCAGCCAAATTCAGATGCATATCACAGAATCACAGACTGGGCGGAGTTGAAAGGAACCTCTGGAGATACCTCACCCAACCCCACTGCTAAAGCAGGGTCACGCAGAGCAGGGTGCCCAGGACTGTGTCCAGGTGGGTTTGGAATCTCTTCAGAGGAGACTCCATAGTCTCTCTGGGGAACCTGCTCCAGTAAGCATTGAGAAGATTCCCTCTGAGTCTTCTCCAGGCTAAACAGTCCCAGAGCTCAGCCTTTCTTCATCAGAGAGATGCTCCTGCCCCCTCACTGTCTTCATAGCTTCTGATGGATTCTCTCCTGTAGTTTCTTGTCTCTCTTGAACTGGGGAGCCCAGAACTGAACCAAATACTCCAGATGTGGCCTCACTAGGGCAGAGTAGAGGGGGAGGAGAATCTCCCTAGACCTGCTGGCCACACCCTTCTTGATGCACCCCAAAATACCATTGACCTTCTTGGCCACAAGGGCCCATTGCTGGTTCATGCCAAAATAAATCAGGTGGGGTTTCACTGAGCTGAGCACTGAATTACTTGCCTGGGAATAAAATCAGTATTAGACCTTTAAAGTCCATACAACAGGCCATCAAGCTACCAGGAATTATCCTTTTGAGTTTTGTTGTTTGGTTGTTGTTGTTTGTTTGTTTTTTTTTTCTTTTTTTTAAGTTGAACTCTTGATGCTTGTGAAACAAGGGAAGGCAGGAGAGAAAAAATTATCATCAGTCCAAGCTCAGCCCCCACTGACTGTGTGTCTAGCAGCTCACCTTCCTCCCAACTCCACCGTCTTGGCCATCCAGGCCCACTGGTCCTGGCTCTCCCTAAGAGAAAAGCAAAACGCAAGTGAGAGCACTGAGATGAGCAGGCACTGGAAAAATAGTTTGGTTCTCAAAATCGTGTCCTTTCATGCTCTCATACAAGTTACTCAGTATTCCCACATTGGTGGAAATCCTTCCAACAACTCATGGAGACTCTCCATCAAGTTCCTGAGCTAGCACAAGATGACATTCCCATTCTTTGAAATACCTTCTGACATTTTAAGATGCATTTGTATATTGAGCTGATATGAAAACAAATGGGGTTTGAAATTTTCCAAGGAGCATATGGGTTGTTTTGTTTTGTTTTTTAGAAAGTTTCAGATGAATCAGGCCTTCAGATTTGGTATCATCTAAACAGTTCTCTGCTTTTGGATATGACCCACAAGAACATATGAGGTTTATTTCCAAGTACGAGGTGGTTTTCAGTGACAATATCCCAAAGGCATTGTAAAATAATAATAATAAAAAAAAAGGACTTTTTGCACAAAGCATCTTCCTTCCCAGAGAAAATTTTGGTTGCATACCAACAGTGTTTTCTAGTGGAAAAATATTTCATCTGACAAGGCATGATGAGTTTAAGAAACTTGCACTTTCTTGGCAACCTCTTTCTCTGTCCCATCTTATTGTAAAAACCAAAAAACAACAAAAGACAACAGAGAAACTTTTACCATTGGTCCAATTTCACCCTTTTGGCCTCTGGATCCCCGTTGAGTATTATCAGCTCCTGAATCTCCCTGAAAGCAAAAAAGCGATGAGAAACATCTGTGTAAATGGGACATGGAAGTCAGACACCATAAATTGCTCCACCATAGCTCAGAAGAACATTTCTTTTTTTGTGTTTGCCTTTTTTTTTTCTTTTTTTCTTTGACTTAATTAGATGAAGTGTTACTGGTATTTTCAGACAGACACAGCTTTTCTACTGAGAAGAATAGGAAAGGGAATTTTAATGTACTGAAACAGTGACTGACTGGTCGGTATCAAGAGGCATGTGTTACCCACATGTCATCTCCAAATCCTTGCTGGACCTGCCACTGTCAAGCAGAATTTAATAATAATAAGAAGAAATAAGCCTCAATGCAAGCTTGCTGATGACCCCCAGGACAGGAAGAAAGTGGGTGGAATGTTGAGAAGATGCCTTAATAATATTTACCGGATCTCCTCGGAGCCCACGGTCACCTCGTTCTCCTCTTTCACCTTTAACTCCCTTATCACCCTGTGGGAAGAGATGGAGAATTTGCAAGAGCAGCTCTTTTCTGTTGAAAGCATCTCTGTTGCCACACACCTCAGTCCAGAGGAGGGAAGCAGGAGGTCTTTCCACCTTCCCCTGGCTCAGATCCACCTTTTCACCATCATTCAGCCCCATCATAAATGTTATAAAACCTACCCTTCTGCCAGCGTATCCCTTCTCTCCAGAGGAGCCGGGCAAACCCTTGTCTCCCTAAAATAGAGAAATATTTCAGAATATTTGTTGTTTTCACATCGTTTATTAGATGCTTCACTGAAGCAGCTTGCTATGAAGAGAAAAGCAATTAAAATAACTGACCTCTTCTCCATCAATGCCATCCAGACCCATTTCTCCCAGTTCACCCTACAAAAGAAGCAAGGGGCAAAAGCTCACCCAAGGAAAGAAGAATGGAGAGGGGGATACTGATGTGTCCATAAGCTCAATACCATGGCATGAGGAAATAGCTCCATACCTTCTCTCCTGGGAATCCCCGAGAACCCTAAAGAGATCAGAAAAGGGAGTTACTCCACTTTTGCCCAGGTCACTGTTGTGGGAAGCAGTGGGGAGGAGGGTCTTGCTTGGTGGCAGACCCAGAGCCAGGATCTGGCAAGGCAGAACGTGCTGCACCAGGGTTTGCCTGTCCCTTATTTCTCTTATGTCAATCTTCTTCATCTGCCTCCTCAACACTCATGCCAAGATAAAATATATGCCTCATGGGCTTCAGTCAGCTGATCTGATAAAATACCTTACTCCTTAGTCACAGCTCTTTCTCCACTGACTTTCTTTTCCCTCTCTACCCATTTTTATATGAATCCAAGTCCAGTCTCGGTGCCTTTGTCCAAGGCTCAACAGCTTTTTAGAGAGATTCAGTATCTCCAGTCTCCTTCACTGGAGACATTCAAAACCCGCCTGGACATGTTCCTATGTGATGCACTCTAGGTGGCCCTGCTCTAGCAGGGGGGGTTGGACTAGATGATCTTTCGAGGTCCCTTCCAACCCCTAGGATTCTGTGATTCTGTGATCTCCGTTGCAACTAAAGGGCTTGGCTCATGCACTCCTCTGCTCCCTGCCAGAGGATCCTGTGGTCAGAGGAAATGGTAAGAAATATATCCTTAAATATCACTCTGTGAGATAAATATTATAAATAAATATTATAAATAAATATTATAAATTTCACCACCTTGTCTGGCTTGTGGCACAGCACTGTCCTGAACCATTTGCTCAAGGTTCCTCTTCAAAGCAGTAGCCATGGCTCACTGTTCTCCCTGTTCCCCAACAGAAGATTTCTATCCACACGTGTTCCACACTGGACCAAAACAGGCACACACCACTTCTCAGTGTTAAGAGCAAATCTTCTGACATCTTTCCCTGTTTTTCAGACTGCACAAGATAAATCATCCTTGTCTGCAGATCGAGCCTGGGTCCCTGGGCTGCCCTCTCACTCTACATAGCAATGCTAAAGCCATGACACCTGCTGAAAGACTTGGTGCTTGGCCAGGTAGGCACCACCACTCAAGTGTACTTGGCAGGTGTTGGATGATATCCTAAAGTAGCAGGAGTTTCCCTCAAGTGGGATCCCACCACCTGGACTCTGGGTCTGATCTGTGCAGGCTCCTTCCACACGTACCTTGGTTCCTCTGTGCCCAGGACATCCCTGGAAACCCTGTGTCCCATTCACACCCGGTGGTCCACGCTCGCCCTGTTGCATAGAAGGGAAAATGGAATAGTAAGGGTTTGCCCAATAAGCACATTTCTTCAGCTAACAGTATGAATCAGCAAGTGCAGAAAGTGGCTTGGAAACACAAGTGAAAATGGAGTATCAGTTTTTGAAAAATTAATTCCCTGCCACAGCACTGTCTCTTGCCCACAGCCTTCCTCGTGTAGAGACCAACTGCAAGTCTTCACCACCGAGAGTGAAACGTCCTTCCCAAACTGTCAGCTATGAAAGAGCTTTACAAAAACTTCTCCTTCAAAACCAGAATGACAAGACAAAACCCCCAGAGCTCTGGATAGATGTCTAATCCTATCCTGACCTTAAAGCCCCAGAAAAACATTGCATCGCACGCGATATCTGACATCAGCAGCTGGCCTGTGCTGTTGGAAAAGCTATGAGCACCACCAACCCCCTTGGCCTCAGCTTCACCTCGTGGGAGTGATGCATGGGGAGTTGTTTATTCCAGGGGTAATGTAGCATTCATTGAGTAAGAGTTTGGAAGAAACAGTGCTAGTAAGGAGTCATGGGACTCATGTTGTCGTCCACTGTAATGGATAGAAACACCCCTTCTTGGTCCCATTCTTGGTCTAACTCAAGTATTTCAGCTGCATTTGGTACAGATAACTTTGGCATAGGCTGCAGCTTTAATGAAGTTGCAGACTTATTGTGTTCACAATCACCCTGCCCTGCTCACAGGAGTTTGGGACCACCTGCCTTGGAGGAATAGCGCAGACCTTGGTCATATCAAATAATGGGAGGTATTCCCCCCACATCATGCCTTCTCCAGCTCTTAAGAAGCTCCTTACTGACCTTCTTCCAGAAGCATCTGGGACTAGTAACTCAGGCCATTGGATGGGGGAAACACAAAGTTCTGCTTGCTCTCTTTTTTAATCCACACCCACATCCCCAACAGAAAATATTTAGTGAAATATCCTCCAAACGCTTCACTATGGTGAGGTCCTTTATTTGAGCAGGACCATGCAGAGTAGGGCCAATCACTCACCGGTCCTCCTTCATCACCAGGGTAGCCTCCGTAGCCAAGATCACCTGTGGCACCCTAGAAGACAACAGAGAGGATTCTTCATTTCTTTCATAGTTCTGTGATCTCCTTCTAAATTGATACTCAAGATTTCCCTAGATCTGTGCAAAGCAGCTGCTTGGTCATCTGTGTAGACAAGTTAATGAGGGAAACCATCTCCTTTTGACACCCTTAAATTGTTCGACAAGACATGTCACCCGTTTCCTCCAGACACTCGACCCCTGCCCTCTTGGTTGTTTTACAACACAGAGAGTGGGATGGAAGGGAAGAAGAACAGCTCTCAACTTCTGTGCATGGTCCAGGTCCAGTTTCAGAATGGGAGGGTAAGTGGAGGTGACCTCCACATTAGCATCACCCATTACAACATACGCAGCCTGCACATCACCCAGCCATCACCCCTGTGACGGACATCGATCTTGCACAAGGACCCTTCAGTCCCAGATGAAACAACTTACCTTTGGTCCTATGGGGCCTGGCACACCTCTGTCACCCCTCTGCCCTGAGCATTTGCATGGGACCTTGCAGCACGTCCTTTCAGCAATGTTGTCCTGTAGCAAAATGCACATGACACAACTGGAATGCGTTAGAAAACTGGCAGACCCCCAAGTCCTAACTCCTGCAAGCCCTCAAGTCTGTACCAATTGTTTCTGCGATAAGCATAACATTGATCCAGCAGCATTTTGGGATCTCTTTGCCTTGAAACATCCACAATAGTATGAGAAGGAGGTGTGTGTTGGCAAGCTGGTTAGGTTATGTGGTTAGGAAGCAGCAATCAATGTAATCTTTAGGACATCAGAGGCAAGGGAACTGCATGGGGCAGAATTCATAGACAGCATTTAGTAGATCAGTCCCCAGAGCAGTGCCTGCCACTGAAGGGAGCAATCTCCAACGGAACAAATTTGGCTACAAGAACGTCATTGTAGTGAGTAGCTCAGCAGCCACCCACAGGCTAAGAACAATTTGCAAGTGCACAGCAAAAGAGGAAAAAGAAAAAAAGAAAACAAGATACGGATTCAGAGAAATTACACCTTGGTTTTGCATCATCCAATCAAAAAAAAAACCAAAACAACCCAAAAACAAACAAACAAAAAAAACAACAAAACCCACTTTGCCAACTGCATTCTGGCTGCAAATGATTGCTGACAGCTTTGCACATTTACATTTTGGAAGGCATTTCCTAGGCAACTGGATGCCTTGGGGATGGGCTGAAGACTAGCTCTTAGCCCAAAAAAACAAGGTTCACTCCCCCTCAGATTTGCAAGGAAGGTCCCAGCAAGGTTATCAGAGGGACCAGTGGTTAAACACAATCTTATTAAATCTACTGGAAAAGTTGCTTAATAATGCTGGTAGGAGATGTAAAGGTGGGAGGAACTGGACACAGCTGATAGCAAATGAACTCAACAAAACCAAGAGGGATGACCTACATGGGAGGGAAGTAAATCTATGAAGACGAAAGGAGAACTTCAATTGTTAAAAGCATGTCTGAAATACAGACACTCAGGGAAAGAAACCTAGAAAGCAGAGCTTCTGCAAGAGAATTAGCACTGACAGGGCATGACACTGCATTACCCATCAGATTAAAACCCCCAAAAGTATAAATCTACACAGAGGATGGATTTTTTTGGCACAGCAGCTTTTGATGGTATCTTATTCCACCCCATTTGACTTAATCTCCTGTGCTGTAGGATGATGAAAGGGCATTTCCAGGAGTAGTATGTGACCAGGCAGCACCATGATCTGCTCTTTACTTTCTTTGCTGTGGAATCTGTTAAAAAGAGCTGATGTGAGACAGGGAGTGGAGAGGACCAGAGCCAAGAGGGTGTAATTGAGCCATGGCTCAGCCTCACAGGAGATCCAGCTGTTGGCTTTCCTCCAGCATTACAAAGCAGTACTGCCTGTGCCAAGTTACTTACAAGCTGTTCTGCCAGCTCAAAATCCAAGTCCAGCAGATTAACTCTGAGAGGTCTGTTGTAGGTGAACCCACGGCCAAACTCCAGCTGCATCACTTTGTCAAAATTGCTCACTCGGTCCAGCCCAACGAAGATGAGAGCGTTGACACCTAAGAGGGGGAAGCAGAAGGGGCTGAGTGATGAAGCAAGGGGCTCTGCAGAGCCTACACACCCTCCCTATCCTCATTATCCATCTCTTTTATGGCAAATGGAGCTTATTCAATCGAGAACAAGTATCTTCAAGAGTATTCAGTGCAAGCTACCCACACAGTTAGGTCCAGCAGGCAGCTAAATATCAGAGGAAGGCAACAAAAAGCAGCAAGTGCATGGCATGTAGAAATGCCGAAACCCTTATTTGTTATTATCAAATTCATAGTTAATTACTGTCAAATTTGTGAATTCATGAGAAGTGGTGGTAAAATGGGTTATGCTAATATGGCCTATAATCACTGCTTTGAAGAGTACCTTCTGTATGCAGCGCAGACGAAGCAGCCTCCAGCTGATCTATCGAGTCATCTACACCATCAGTAAAATGGATTATGACCTAGGAGAGAAATAAATTGATGTCAGGATCCAAAACATTTCAGGTATGAAACACAATCCCTGTGGACCCTGAAAGACATTCTTCCAAGCAATGCTTTATCTGAGATGGGGGAATTGCTATGAGCTTTCCAGGCCATGAAGCTTTGCATTTCTGTGCATCCTATCATGCATTCTGTACATACACATCATCCTATAGATCCATCGCATCTGGAAAGTAATAGTTTGCAGCCAAGCTGTGCTCATGGGTACTGGCTGCAGAAATACTCTGCAATTGTCAAGAGAGCACCATGACAATGCAGGGAGAGTGCAGGAACCAACTAGGGTTTAAGTGACCAAATATATTTATTTAACAATTTTATTTTTTTTTAATTTATTATGAATTTACAGTTGCTTTGCCAACTCAAATACATCATAAGTCAGCTTTCCTGGCCAACACCATCTCTGCGACCTTGGTTTTCACTTACCTTGGTGCTGCCAGAGGGTGAAGATCTGAATTTGTTTCCATAGGACCTCAGTGTATCTGCTGTAAGAAAATAGGGCCCACGGGTGCGCATGCCTTGAAACCTCTCAAAAAGCTCAGGCTGGTACTCTGAGAAGTCCAATCCCTCCACAGATCCCACCCGAGACTGGGCCATGATGGCCACCCTGACATTGGGTGCCTGGTTGCCAGTGCAGCTGATCTTCTGCATCTGCGTGATTCTGTTCAGCACGGATTCAACTCTGGACTCCAGACCTCTCTGGGAATTGAATATATTTTGGCCAGGCCCAACATCCGTGACATCAAAGCCAAGTATCACATCTAAGTCACAATCTGAAAGGGAAATACAAAAGGGGAGGTCACCGTGGAGCAACACAACAACCGCTTCTCAAGTATTGACTTTGCTAAATATTCTGTTAGTCATTCGAGAGGACACACTCTGCACCAAGAGCTGCCACCATTTGATACACTAGTGCTTTCTACTTCCCTACATAATAGCCATGATAACCTGGGAAAATCTGCATTTTATTGATTTTAATTTTTTTCCCCAATTGTTGCTTAGCACTTGGAGGAGCTGACTAAACCAAATTCAACAGAAATTTTTGTTTTCATCAGGCAGCCAGGACTGTTGCTTTCTCTCCACTGTATGAAAACCTGCTAGCAATTGCACGGTTGTCCCTGCACCTTCTGCCTGTGCTTGAAGCAACTGTCCTAACATCATGGTGACACAGAGGGAGGTGACAGCCAGGTGACTCATTTGAAGTCCCTGAAAGGCGGAGCTAGGATTTATATGGGAATTAGGGCAGAAAGAGCCATGAAATGCTCAACCTGAGCTAGCACATCTGCCTTTCTGCGGGGTTGTTTAGCCTGGGCTTGAAGCCATCTCTGGAGCATGAGGAAATCAGACTGCTGGATGCCTTTTGTCTGGATTTGACACCTCCTGCACCTATGTAGGCTTTCAAAGAGGTAGATGTTTGAATTTTCTTTGCTATTAATCACACTGGTGCTGCACTCGGGAAGCACTCCTCATCACCACCAGCAGCTGTTTGCTTTTCCCTGCACTCATTTTTTCACCTCGGAAGGAGCAGCAGCTCAGCTCAGGGCTGCTGTGGCTCTCCTTCAGCTTCTCCAGAAGTTTGAGAGGCACCTCTGCTCAAAAGCCAGAGGGCTGCACCATGGTCAGTTGTGCTGGGAGTAGGACTTGCCGTATTATAGTAAGTTAAACCAGCTGCTAGGGATCTGGTCCAACAGCAATACCAGATTGCTTACTCACCCCAGTTCCCCTTGCTTGGCTTCTGAAGTAGCCAAATCATGGTATTCCTTAAGGCTATCTGACCTTCAGCTACAACCACTTGTGCCTTGGCTTTTTCTCATAGCTGCCCAGGGAGGTGGTTGAGTCGCTATGCCTGGATGTGTTTAAGAATCACTTAGATGTAGTGTTGGTGGATATGGTCTAGGGGTGAACTTGTAGAGTAGGGTGAAAGGTTGGACACGATGATCCCATGGGTCTTTTCCAAACTAGATGATTCTATTCTATCTTTCTATGAAATGAGATCAACTGAGCACCCTGGATGACCAGGCAAAAATAATTCTGATTTCCAGTACAAGTCCAACTGGCTTGTTATAAACACAGTGGGCAAAAGAAGGACCATCACTTTTTGTTTTGGCACTGAATAGGTTGGTCTGCCATGTCCCTGCACATATGGGGAGGAAGACAGTGAGACTTAGTCCAAAGGAATTAAATAAGGAGCACCCCTCTCCAATGTGGTGTTTGGAGGCCAGTGGTTAAGTACCTGATTGCCATATTTGAAATTATTCCACTGTGATGGCACCTCTGTGGTGATAGCACACCAGTTGTTCAAGTTTGCAAAAGTTTGCAAAGGTTTGCAGCCTACCTCCACCCTCACAGAGGAGGTCTGAGTTCATGCTGTACCTCGGGCTACAGGCAAGGCACAAGACCCGGCTGAACAAGTTCATTAGAGCCACGCTTGGGAATGACCTGAGAACATTATGAAAAGATTGTGCTTACCTCTTGCAACATCCGTTGTTCCTAGGCACAATTTCTCCTCCATAGCAGCTTCCAGTGTAACCAGGACCTGCTCGTTCAGCTCAGACAGCTCCTGGGCTGTGGCTGCTCTGAAACTCGTGGCACTCTCGCTGGCCAGCCTGCTGACTTCCTTCAAGTCAATGTTTCTCACACCCACCGCAAATACCTTGACACCTTTCTGCGCAACTTCCAAGGAGGCACTTGGCCCGTCATCTGAAGACTTCCCACCCGTGATGATGAAGGCAATCTGGGGTACCCTTTGGTCGATTCGGCTGCCAGCCTCCTTCACAAAGTGTTTTGCCTGGATATGCTTGATTGCTGCACCAGTGTTTGCCACTAGGCCGCCTTTGTAGATGACTTTGTTGATAGCATCTAAAATCTGGGGTTTGGTGGAATAGTCCTTGAGGAAAAACTCATCAGTGACATCTGAGTTGTACTGGGCAAGTCCTACCTGGATAGAGTCACCATCCCTATAAATGGCATCCACCACAGAGTAGACAAATTGAAGAACTTCTTGAAAGTTATCTCTCCCGAGATTGATGGAGCCATCCAGCAAAAACACAATGTCAGCCTGCTTTTTACCTCCTGAAAGATTACAAAGAAAACACTGTTATTAATAATAACTTGGGGCAACTCTAAAAAATATTTAAGATGCTTTGTGAAGCAGTGTGCTTCTCTTCTTTCTACCCTCTTAGTTTTATCAATCTTTGACATGATGTTGCATCCCAGTTGAAACTAGGATGCATCTGTACAGGAGGAAATGTTTTATACAACACTTGCTACATTTTATACAACATGGCTTGTTCTTGTGATAGACACCCTCGTCACATTAAAAATTTGATTCTATTCTTATGCTCAGCAAAATCTTCAAAGTCTTCTTTAAATGAATGCAACCAAAGGGTTGGGAATCAAAAGGTGTTATTATAGAATCATTTTCACATTATACAACTTCTGTCTGTACTCTCTACAGAAAAGTCTACAAGATGAATAGCAGTCTTACCAGGTCCTGAAATGTCAGGGGTTTCTGTTGTAGGGATTGGAAGCTCTTCAAGAATACTCTGCACATTCTTTTCTAAAGTTCGGAGTCCTGTGAAGTCCTGTACCACAAACACACGTTCAGGATCATTGGTAATGACCTGCAACTGATTCCTGTCCACATTCCTGGCTCCAACACCCAGAGGTTTAATGCTGGTTGAAGTGATCACAGTAGCTGGCCTGTTCACATCATCCTGTGACCGGTCTCCGAGGATGACGACTAGGTGCTGGGGCACTCCATCTTCTATCCTGCTTCCTGCAGACTTGATGAAATAGTTCTTCACCACAGAGTCCAGGGCTTTGCCAGCATTCACAGGGGACCCTCCTCTATGCCTCAAGCGGCGGATGGCTTGCAGGACAGCATTTTTGGACTTGTGGGTCTTCAAATAGAACTCAGGGAACACATTATTGCTGAACTGTACCACGCCAACTCGCACTTTGTCTGGCCCAACTTCCAGCTGCTGAACAATTCTGCTGATGAAATCCCGAATGTGAGCAAGCCCATCAGACCTAACACTGTCAGAGCTATCAATGAGGAAGACTATGTCCTTCTCATCACCAGAAATATCTGCAAGGATGCAAGAAGAGAGGAAATTATTTGTGTGCCAAGTCTTTGCTTAAGCTTTGTCAGAGAATTTCTGTACTATCTGCTCTCATGTGATGTAAAACCATGCAGTGTTTTATTTTAGCCAGGTTTAGGAAGGGTGCTATGGGCAGCCTCTCCAAAAGAGCTTATGTACAAGTGTGTCTTCACAGTCTGCCTAATATTCAAAGCATGCATTACTCAAAGCCTTAACTGTTTCATTCATTAATGATCTTCTCTGCATTTATTAATGTTTCTTACTTCATTTTCTGTCAGATTTGTGTCTCTTTCTAAGGGAGCTGCTAGGGGGAACAGGCAATTGTACACACTGCAGTGTTTGGCTTTAAAATCAATATAGATGATTTATTTTGGTATTTGACATGAAAATCGCCTTATGATGTATTTAGGTACTTAGGTAGAATTTCCACATATCTACAAGTTTCCTGCTAAAACTGCGCCTGTGCTATACCTCTTCTTTTTACTAAGGAGAGCAAACCTTGGTTTATAAAGAAGGGGTGGAAAGTTATTTACACGTTTGGGCAGCATTTACTTGGATAGCAACCCAGAGGCAGCCAGTGTTGACAGAGCCTTACCTACAGGGGGTTGCACATCTCCAAGCAGCCGTCTGATTTGGTCCCCGGTCAGAGTTTCAATAGGAGTCAGCAGCTTCTGCTCAAGGCTGGGCAGTTCTTGGAAGCTGGAGACTTGGAATACATAATCAGGACTAAGGGAAATCTGTACCATCTCCTCAGGATCCACATTCTTTGCTACCACCATAGGTGCCACCCCAACTTGTTTGACTTGGAGTGATGGGTACTCTAAGTCATCATCAGACTTGCGGGAGGAGAGGACAATCAAAAACTGTGGGACACCGTCCTCTATGCGGCTCCCAGAGGGACGGGTGAAGATTGTCTTTGCCACAAACTCAAGGGCCTCCCCCACGTTCACCTGCTGGCCACCCCGCGACCGCAGCTGTCTCAAGGCAGCCTGCACCTCATCTTTGGTGGAGTGGGTGTTGAGCAGGAACTCCACATGGGGATGTTCACTGAACTGGACCACTGAAATCCTGGTGGTGTCAAAGCCCACATCCAGGTTGTTCACTATCCTCTCAATGAGATCACGGATGAGGTAGAATTCCTGGGCAGCATAGCGGGAGCCGTCAACCATGAACACAACATCCCTCTTCACACCCACTGCAGGAAAGAAGGCGTCAGTCAGAAGATGCATCAGGCATTGGTTATGGAGAGCAACTAAGCTCATCATCTACATCACTGGCCTGTGTCTTTGGCCATGGGGAGGGTGCTCATTGTTTCATTGCCTGTGATGTCTCCTGGGAGGCCCAGCAGAGACCTCTGGGTTCAACCCAGAGACAGGACCAGTCTGCTAGGCACATCCCCCAGCAGTGCAAGAATAGCAACTTCCAGACCCAAAGAAGCAAGAGGGAGCAGTGGAAACCTGCTGTTAGGATTTCCACACAAGAAAATGTAACCTGGTGATGCTCCTTACTCAGGGCGAGTTGCCAGGCAGCCCAGGGTTGTTTTACACTCAGTATCACCCCTCTTTCTTTGGATTTGTCCTCTAGGAAAGCATCTATCCTAGTATTCTCTCAGCTTCTGCCTTTTCAGGATGACTTTTTGCCTCCTAATAAAATATTTTCTGCAGTGATAATTCAGGTCAGAGCCTGAATTATCACTGAATATCACACTGATAAATGAGGATGAAGGAAAGCAGTCTAGCTCTGAAGGGAAGGAAAGGACAGAGTAGGATGGTGGACTCCAAAAGGATTGTTCTGGGGTGGGTACCCTTCATCCCAGGCATATGCTGTCTGGATTTCATTCCAAGCAAGGCCAGAAATGGAAGATCTGATCCTTTTCCTGATGCCTGCTTCCAGTTTCCCTTCCCCCAGTGAATGAGCGTCGTGAATGTAAGATGCATCAGCAGGTCTTACATACAGCAGAAAACTTGACCTTGACTTACTGTGGGGTGAAGATGTCCCTGTAGCATCTAAATGATGCAGCTTCCGTTCCAGGAAGAATAGCATGGACTTAAAGTCCATCAACGTAAAATGAGATTAAGGTCATGGCATTCACGTTGTGGGTCTTCCATGGATCTTACAACATGGATCACCTTGAGAGACTGGGCTTAATTACACAGCTCCTACCACCCCTAATTGCATCAACAGTGAGACCAAGACGGACTTGGAGTCTTAGTCGTGACCATCTTTGCTTTTCTCAGTTTGTGTTGCAACCATGATGCTACTAAACATCATATTTTGCCGCTGGCTCTTGGTGCAGACACAAACGTCTTCTCACCTGGGCTGGGTGATGTAAAAACCAGATCAGGGGCAAGTGACTCTATCTCTTTCTTGGTCAGACGGATGACTTTGTTCGAGACGACCTGCTGCACTGTATCCAGCTGGCTGAAGTCAGGCACAGAGATAGCAAAATCTGGGAGGAAGGAAATCGTCTGTAGCTCTGTGAGGTCAGCATTTCCAATCCCAATGCCAAATGGCACTGTGCCACTAGTCTTCAGGACCACTGAGGGCCTCCTCACATCATCCTGAGACCGGTCAGCAGTCAGCAGAATCAGGAACTGTGGGACACCCTCTGCTATTCTGCTGCCACTAGACACTGTGAACACGTTCTTGATGAGATAGTCGAGGGCTGCACCAGTGTTCAGAGGAGATCCTCCCATAACCTTCAGCCCCTGGATGGCACTGATGAGATCTGCTTTGTCTTCATAGGCGTCAAGTAAGAACTCCGGTTGTATGACATTGCTGTACTGTGCGACAGCGACACGGACCTTGTCCCGACCAATATCCAGGCTTTCAACCACTCTTTGGACAAAGATCTTCAGTAGAGGGAAACCTCTTCTGACACCATCTGAGCCATCGATTAGAAACACCACATCCTTCTTCTCACTTCTCTCAACTACTGCTTGAGACAAGTAAAGGAAGGGGGGAATAAGTGAGATTCTTGTTTGCAG
This sequence comes from Chloroceryle aenea, assembly GCA_013399075.1. Taxonomy (NCBI): domain Eukaryota; kingdom Metazoa; phylum Chordata; class Aves; order Coraciiformes; family Cerylidae; genus Chloroceryle; species Chloroceryle aenea. Next base: position 66,675 of record VWZY01004174.1, read on the forward strand.
TGGTTATTATTCTCCGCATACACTTAACCGAAGGGGGGCAAATACTCGGGGCAGGGGGGGAAGCGATGTGTCAGGATGGGTGGTTTGGTTCCTCTATCATTGGCTGCAATCCTTGGCAAAGAGACAGACAGGTGAAAAGTCGGTGGAAACTTCTGTGCAACACATGATGTGCCTTACTCCCCAAGTCATAGAATCATAGACCCATAGGAAATAGGGTACCAAGGGACTCTGGGTACCATCTCCTACCTGAGGCTGGGAGAAGCCATCTGCTCCCAAGGGGGCTGGGAAGCTGGCACCTGGCTTTGCAATATGGAACATGAGTCTGGGGGCATCAGAGATCTTTTGCTCCCAGAGAAAAGTAAGTTTCTGAATGAAATCACATACTGCAGAGGTGCTCACAGGGAGCTGGTGAAGAAAGGAAGAAAAGAGCTTTTCTGAGGCATCACTGAACTGAGAAATAAATAATCCTGCCCATGCTCAGACAAAATAAGAAGTTACTGAAAAGGACATCTAGCTGAAAACGCTGAAATGCTTTTTGAAAATGCTAGACACTGATTTTTTTTTTTAACTAATTTCAAGCACAAAAAATGCTAATTGTGACCAAGCATTAAAAAAAACCAAAAACAAACAAACAAACAAACAAAAAACACAAAACACAAAAAAACAAGACTGTGACCATGCAAACACCAGAGAACAGTTGACACATTCTGTTATTGCCTAACAGAACTGCAAAGCTTTAGCTGAGCCAGGCAGAAAACATCACTGCCTCTCAAACACAGCAGCTGATGGATGTCATCCCCAAAACCTTATTAGCAGGGTCAAGTTGGACAAAGAGGAGTGACATCTGTCCCTCTGAAGTAGATCTTCAATATCTACTTATGAATACTGGATGTATAAAGAGTTAACAAGGGCAGCTGAAATCTTAATGCAGACCTGGGATCGAGTTTATTATTTAAGAGGAATGTTGGAAACTTGGTGTGTTAATGCATAGGGCTGGAATAGTAATACGGCTTCTGTTGAGCAATCCAGTTAGGAAGAGGGAGCAGACATTATCTGCTGTATCTCAGTTTCATACAGTTCAGGAGCATGGAAAGAAAGTCCTATCAAAAGCCTCTTGGTAGCAGATGAAGAAGAAAAATATAAGGGTACTCAGATGAGGTGTCTGTCTTTTATCCAAGAATACTAGAAAAAGTAGATGAATGCAGCTATTTGTGAGCTATTTGCTAGCAACCAGCACAAATTATTCACAGTGCTAGGTGGTCGGGGGCATTCTAAAAGATCTTGACAAGATCAAAAAAGGTTTGAAAGGGAGGATACAACTTAAGGGCACTGGACACACTTGTCTATGTCGAGGCAAAAGCTACATAAATATGGCAAGGGCAGTGGCTCCAAATGGAAAAGATGAGGTGAGAGACAACTAGGGGTCACAATTGTTATGCTTTGGTCATTTGGAACAGGCTGATGTTGGAGAGACAAGGGTGAAAAGGTAGAGAACCTACAAAGAAGATTGCATGAGCTGGGTATGCAACTGGTGACAAGAGAATTGAGACAAGTCGTACATGGCAAGCTTGAAGTAAATGAAAGGCTGTCACACAAAACACAGGAATGAGCTGGCATCTGCATCCTTCTTGAGCAGAAGGAGATGTAAAAGGCTTGAACTATGACTGGGAAGGCAGAGGTCTGACATTCAGGAAAACTATCTACTCATACAGATAAAAGCAATTGAACAGATTGATTATGGAAGCTGGGAAATCTCCTCCACTGGAGGTTTTTTAGAACAGATTAGACCAATGTCAGCTGGTGCCAGACAAGAAGATCCCATTGGAGACAAGGCTATGTAGCAGATGGCACCCTGAGATCCCTTTCAGCCCTATTTCTTTTTTTATGTTCTATGATTCTAAGTCCATCTGCCCAGGACCTTTATGGACAGATGATGTGGATGTTACACTTCCTCATCCCCACCTGCTGTTGGGAGACAGGTTAATGCTCAAATTAGGTCTGCCTCAGGAAATCACATAGCTGGACACACATAATTTCCAGTACCGCAGTGCAAATTTGTAATTGTGTCTCTGTGACTCTTTTGGGTGATTTTTTTGTTGTTCTTCAACTAATCAATTCTTGTAATGGTAACTGAGTCAAGAGCACCTAATTTACTGGTGCACAGGTACAAAATGTAGAAACTGTTGATCCCGTAAGAAATAACAGAGCCAGAGAAAACACAGCATGGTGTAGAGCTCCTTACTCCCTACCACTCCTCCAGAAAAGGGAGCATGGAAAGAAAAATTGCAGCAAGCTTATATTTGCTTCTTCTAGCCCTGGCCCAGCATTTGCACATCTATTTATGCAAGATCTCTGGGGCAATGACTCTGTTACATCAATTTTACATGCTGGTAACAGCACCTATTGCACCTCCTGCAGCCAAACAAAAGGCTTTTCCTTACTCATCTTTCAAATTCAGTTTGGACCTTAAAGCTTTGATGGATCGGGGTCTGACCAGAGGAAAATCCAAGTACAGTAACAGTTTTTACATAATAGTTTTAAACATCACCAGAACCAATTCCTCGTTACCAAAGTGAGAGGGACATGTAAGTGGTGTCTTTCAGCCTCTTGGAAACCCCCGGGGGTCCCTGTACCTGTTGGCTGAAGCTGGATAGTTTTCAACAGGTGGACTATGTTTGGCTGAAGCTCTGAGATCCGAGGAAGGGAGTCAACATTCAGAATGAATTGTGGGGCGTAAGCGATCCTTTCCAGCTCCATAAGGTTGGCATTTTTGGCTTTAATAGCAAAGGTCACAACTCCAGCTTGCTTCAGAGCATCTGATGGTTGCTCCACATCATCAGTTGATCTCCCAGCAGCAAGGAGGACCAAAAACTGAGGAACACCTTCTTCAATCCTGCTTCCAGCTTCTGTCACAAACAGCCTCCTTATAGCTTCATCTAGAGCAGCTCCAATATTCAGTTGTTTCCCAGTTTTTATCTTCATCCTTTTCACTTTGAGAAGCATGTCTTGTTTGGATGGGAGTTCAGCAAAGTCAAATTCAACTTGAATGGTGTCACTGAATTGAGCTACAGCTACTCGCGTGGCATCAGGACCCACATTCAGATCAGAAATTACTTTGTGTACAAAGTCCCGGACGGCAGGAAAGCTACCCAAGAGGTTGGCTGAACCATCAATCAGGAATAAAATATCTTTCTTGCTTTCTAGAATAAATTCACAAATGAAAAGAGGGGAAAAAAAAATATATGTGAAGGCATTTTTCTTCTTAAATGTCATCCTAAAATTTTCTCTTCAAATTGGCTGAGTTTCAATATGCAAACCAAGTGATTTTTATTTGCTGAAGTATTCAAAAGCTACAGGAATAAACAGCACCTTTGATTCATTTATCTGAAGAAGAGGAGGAAGCCAGGACACATCTATTCTAAGACTCAGTAAATTCAGGCACCAGATAGTTGTATGATATATAGAATTGTATCATATCATAAATTGGCCATTTCAGATTAGGCCAGTGGTGTTTATGGTCTAACAATACGCTGACAATACAAGCATGAAGTACAAGGTTGTAGGTTTTCTTCTATTTAAAGGCTTAGTAGTTAACAAATATTAATAACGAAATAACAAAAATTAATAAGTAACAAAACATTAGTTCATACATACACGCATACAAAGCATTTTCTGCACTCTCTTAAAGTATTCCCCCAGTTGCATCACAAGAAGGATCTAAATCCATGGGCTAGTTATGACTTGGAAGGGGGAAAAGCCTTTTACCTGTGTCCATTTGATGTGGTTTTAATTTCATTGACCATCCAAGGCAAAACCAAGCAGCTCATATCTTTGTGTCTTAACATATTTCATATTAATCTTAATTGTCTCCTTTCTGTACTAAACAAACCTGATTGTTCTTATGTCTTCATAAGCTTAATAAGAGAATTAATGAGAAAGTACCTGTTTAAAAAGGGTTAACCTTGACAACAGCTTTTGGATTTAATATTGCAGGATATCTTTGAATATATGAAGATTCAAATTCAGCCTTTGTAACATTTTGGTAACAGCACTTTGACAAAGTGTCTCTGGGGAAGGCTTCAGCTGCCTCTATCTGGTTAGATCTCTGTTCCTCTGTGCTCTTTGGCACAACTTCAACTTTAATGCACCACTTCTGTTTGGTGAAAGGCGCATGGTCCCATTGCCTGAGCTAGTGCAGACAATGCATTTACAGGCTATGACATTATTAGGGCAACAGAAAGGGAATGTCTGAGTGAATGACTAGTGGGCATAGACTTGCTTGGATCCGACTTGGTCCTGACCTGCCAAAATTGTGCTGTCTTTCAAATATGATGTGACTGACTTGTGCAAAGTTAAGAGCTGCCAGTGTCAAGCAACATACTGATGGTTAAGCACAGCCCTCACTGCTTTGATGTCTCAGGGACTTAGATGGATGTGAAGGTGTACATGCAGAACAAATAGTCAAGAGAAACAAGATTAACTCAATGCAGTCAACATGAAGGAAGGTAGTTATTACCTGTTGGGGCGAGTGGAACCTCTTCCACACCTCCACTAACATATGTTGTTATAGGCTTATTTAACTCCTGGGGTAAATCTGCCAGAGCACTGAAATCATCCAGGAAATATACCATTCTTGGATTAAAGGCAATCTGTTCAAGTTCTGCCTTATCCACATTCCTAACACCAACAGCAAAAGTCAGCACTCCAGCCCGAGTTAATTCATTGGCAACTTGCAAGAAGGGATCGGCAGACCTCCCTGCCATCACCAGGACTAGGACCTGCGGCACTTGATCGTTTATTCTGCTCCCACCAGCTTCCGTGAAGTGATTCGAAAGCACAAAGTTCAGTGCAGAGCCAGTGTTCAGCACTGACCCACCCTTGGGCCTCAGCTGCCCCATACGTTGGATTATGTCTGATTTGGTTTGGTATGAGTACAGAAAGAACTCAGTTTTAGGAGTGTCACTAAATTGCACTAAGCCAACTCGGGTTTTGTCACTGCCGACATCAAGGTAGTTAACTAGGGTGGCAACAAAGTCACGCACAAAGGGGAAGTTGGCATTTCCGACGTTCAGTGATCCATCCAAAAGAAAGATGATATCCCTTTTGGTTACTTGAACTGCAGTGGAGCACAGAAAATAACATGAGACATCACAGAAAACAAAAATGGATTTTTTTTTTCATGTGTGCATGCAGCATATGCCGTACACGCATGTAAATCTTGTCAGGATGAAGAGAGGAGAGAAAATAGAGGAAGGTGATCAGTACAGAAGTAACAAGGACCTTGCTGGAAATTACTAAATTGGGCAGGGGAGGCTCCTGACCTGTGTCGAAGAGTCTTTTAAATGTCAGGTTTATCAATGGGGATCAGCCTCTGTCATGGCAGAAGTTTCCAATGGCTTCTAGTGCCACAGTTGCCTGATCTGGGCCAGATCATTAGCCAGCAGAAAGCGGCTTCATTGATTCTGGTAGAACAACATTCAATTAGACTTTCAGACACCTTGTTTATCTACAAGTCACCACCTTGGGGCTTCCTAAAGAAGCTTTAGGGAACATTTCTCCTTTCTAGCACCTAAAGTTGCTTTGATGCCCCGTGAGATCACCCACTTATTAAGCAATCCCCCATTCCACGGGGATTCTCCCATGCATAGATGTAGAGGACCATGTAAATTCCACAGCCATGCTGCACAGCCAGTGGTGGCTGGCCTGCCAAGCAGAGTTAGGCTCCACTTCCATGGGAAAACACTCCTGTCAAGTAACCAATTTGTTTGGTATTTTGAGTGGATATTAAAAATATATTTTACTGCCAGGCTTAGGACATCTGGTCCAAGGCTGCAACAGTTGCCTGAGATATCTGCCTTTTTGATGTTGGCATTTAGTGCAGAAAACTGCATTTTGATGTCAGCAGTTTCAGATATCCATGTTTCAGGCTGTTGAAGGAGGAGAAATTCGACAGTTCTGGAAATAACCAGACAGTTCTCAGCTCCTTTTTTAAGGTTAAATCTCTCCTGGGCTGTGTCCCAAGGAGTTCTGAGACACAGATCCGCAACATCACACAAAGACACCACAGGTTCATTGCCCTGTGCTTTTTTCTCTAAACACTTCATGCCAAGGTGACAGACTCAAATACGAAAACTTTAAATATGACCTCAGAAAACTAATGACTAGGCTCATCCGCTGAATGGATGCCTTCCTCCAAATAAATTATTTGAGCATATATTTATGCCCATTGTTAATTCTGTTCATTATCTTTCCATTTAAAGCATTTACCTATGAGTTATAGGGCTATCTTCATCCATTTCTCTAGCTTGTCTTGTCCCTGTACATTTACTGTCCTAGATATAAAAGTGTATAAATACTGAGATATTAAAACTAAAAGGGAGAAAAGAGCTCTTTGGAATACATACATTGCTCTCAGATTTTACAGATTGGCTTGGCTTGCTGTATTTTTAATTTTTCACAGAAAAATGCCATTCAAGGTTGAGGGTAAGACAATACCTAGTTGAAATGTAACAGACTGCCCAGTGTCAAAATCAGTTATGTTACTAATAATAGTTGTTTCATGGAGTAGGATGTGATTACTGGCTCATTGTGTAGGTGAATAGCTGTGAGTACAGAAGAGCAGAAGGAATGGGTTAAAAAAAAGAGAAGCTGCATGAATAAGCTTTAAAGAATAAGAAAGTACAGGATTTTTTTTAATTCACACTGAAAAACAAAAATGTTAGGTTTTGTGAATAGCCATGCAAAACTGTATTAGCAGGAAACAAATTCTGAAAAAAAAACCCTATTAAATGATGAATCCCATTATATCCATCTTAATTAAGGACATGTATTGGCAAACATTTTTAAATGGCTGCTCTTCACATAAATCAATCATAGGCTTTAATTCTTTAAGGACCCTTTCCAAAAACTCAGCTTCTTTTGCACTGCAGTTTATAATTTTAAGTTACTTAGAGGAACTAGGAAAAATATGGACATGGTTCAACACTCACTTAAGCCAATGGGAACTTCACTATTGACTTTGCTGGGAGCCGAAAGTCCTGTTTTTCTAATATTTATGTGCCATGAAACAGAAATGCAAGGTCCAAATATGACCTAGCACAACATTAATTCAACCTCAAGAATCTCTATCAGGAAGAAATCTTGAGAAATCTGTGTAAAATCTTTATGCAGCTAGAACACCTCTTGAAATACTGTGGAAATTGCCTCAAAAGACATGACTCTAGTGACTGGATTGCTTCCAAAGTCTACTGATGTCAACGGCAAGACCAAGTAGAAAGAATTCACTGGCTTCGCAGGGCTTTGGATCATCTTCTAAAGACATTAAATTAAAATCAACACCGCAAATCAACAGGCCTCTTAGGGCTTGAGATGAGTAAATGATAAGGAAACTATAAATATGTTCTTAAAGGGTGAGTTCCAGTCCAGCAGTGTCAGGCTATCTTCCTCTAAATATCTTTACAAAGAAACTCACTTATTTTCTTTATACTCAGAAGAAACTTAAGCTTTCTTGAGCAAATACCCACTACAGATGATTTTCAAACTGGGGAAGAGATTATAACATTCACGGTGTGCCCCGTTCATAGATTACACAAACCCCAAGCAAGAGAATAAGCCTCCACTGAATGATTTCAGTACCTAACTAGTAAAGCACATCTTTCACATCCAGACCTTTAAATATTGGTGACAAATAAGGAATTTGGGATAAAAATCTCAAGGACAAAATGACAAAGATGCAACAACAACCACACTACCAAATTCACCGATCTGTTCATGCACATTTTGCAGATCAAAGACACAACAATTAGCTGTGTTTAAGCATGCATTTGATGCTTCCCCTCCCCCTTATCTCCACATGTCATAGAATAAGAGTTGACAAACACATAAACCATATATCCTTAATTAAAAAATGTAATTAATTACCTGATGGTGGTTCTTGGACAATCAGTCCTCCAGAGAGTGTCCGGATAGGCGACAGCACTTCAGGAAGAATGGCTTGCATGAACTGAACACGGAAGTCAGTTGGGTTGAACACAAAATCTTTCTCATGGGCGATTTCTTCAAGTTCTGTCAGGTCAGCGTTTTTTGACCCAATGGCGAGGATCACTATACGGTTCCTTTTCATTTCTGCTGCAGCTTGGTCAACAGCATCTCTGGACTTACCACCAGTGATGAGCACCAGCATTGGGAGCACCCCTTCCTCCATTCTGCAGCCGGCAACACTAGTGAAGAAGTTGTTCCTCACAAAGTCCAGTGCTGAGCCAGTGTTGAGTGCTGTACCACCCATGAGCTTCATTCTCTTCACATTAGCCATCACATCCTTTCTGCTCTGGTGGGTGTTAAAATAAAACTCTGGCTTCACAGTGTCTGCATACTGTGCCATTGCGACTTGGATCAGGTCGGGTCCAATCTCCAGCCTTTGGACAATTTTGGCAACGAAATCACGAATTGAGTTAAAGGGGGCAGTCCCCAAAGCAGTCGAGCCATCTATCAGGAAGACTATATCTTTCTTGTTCACTTCAATAACTGCAAGTAACACATGAACATCATGTTAGCAGAAGCCTTCACCACACTCTGCACATCAGTTCTATGCTAACAGTTCAGAAACACTTAGGACTTCTTGCTTGCATGAAGTAATGTTAGTTTCAACACATTTGAAAGTGTCTTGCTTTCCAAACAATTATTTTTTAGTTTCTAGCATAGGGCTTACAAGAAAACTGACAAAGTGATTTAATGTTTCCCCTTTCTAAGACACAGAAGAGTTGAAGAGTTGTGAGAATTGCATTGTTTATAAAACAATATCAAAAAGCATATACGTCAGAACAAGAATGAAAGGTAGTCAGGAGAAATCTTGGTACTCAGGTGGCATATAAGATAAAATAAGCAAGTGATTCTCTCTCTATCTGCAGTGGGGCCGTCTGAATCCGTGCCAGAGTGTGGTTTGGTCTCAGAAAGTTTAGATTCCCAAGAGCAATGACACATGTATAGAAGAGTCTCCACTTACTCAACATACCTGGATTTTGGGTCTTGACATCCTACATCTTATTCTTTATCTAACAAAAACAAGGTATGATTTTTCTTGGCACAGAAAGCCCAGTCATGGAAGAGCTGAATTGTATTCTGCTTGCCATGTCTAACAAAACGGTCCCCCAGGCTGTAATGTCTGAAACTTTATTACTGATGATGGCATAGGACACAGAAAGAGCACAATTAGCTTTCCAGTTCCCTGGCTAAGTTTGAAGGAAGATAGTTATGGAGGGAAAGAAACACCTGTTGTGCAGCATTGGATCCAAAGCATCATCATATTTAATACAGCAAATGTAAACCAAAACCCAGTAAATATTAACAAGACCAATACAATTATGATAAAATCATCAAGGGACATAATCTTAACATCATCTTTTAGACAACCCCACTCACATCATCACCTCTCTTATATCATGTCACTGGAGTGAAAAAAGGTAACCTTGCGCTGCTTCTAAGTTATGCTAGAGCATTATGGATTATTGTATTACACTGAATTTGGGATGCCCTTAAAACGTCTACCCACCTAAGAGCTCCTGAGATGGCAATATTCAAGGTGACAGGTCTATCACCTCGCAAGCACACTGCTACACCCAGTGCACAGCCCAGGGGAATAGGAGACCCAGCACTGTCTCTCACACTCCTCAAGGCAAGTGGTAGCAAACACTCTCTTGACATAAAAGGGCAACCCCTCGGCCCATCAGAACTCTGTTTACTTTTGGATTTGAACAAAGAACAAAGCCTTGGCTGCAGTCCTCCCTGGCCAGACACCAGCTGGCCATGGAAAGCAGTGCTCCCAAAGGCCAGTCTCTGTCAGGTTTCTTGTTATGGGTTATTGGGCTACCTCAAGGTGCGTTTTAGAGCTGGAGACGACATCTGCAACTCTGCCTCCCTTTCAGCCCTCAGACCCCAGGAGACCTGCCTCCTCCATCACCAAGTCTGAGACTTCTGCAAAAACCTCTTGCAGAGTCTTGTGGGAAATTGTTTGATTAAGGACCAACTGTCAGAACTTGAAGCTTAAAGTAGCCTGCCATGCTGCTGTCAGACACAAAAAGATGAGAACTTGCATGAAGATAATGGTGGTACCCACTCAAGGCCACAGTCCCATGTGAACTGCTGGTGGCTTGCATTTGACTGTCCAGGCTGTCAAAACAGAACTACTCTCAAAGCAGCATGGATTTGTTTAAATGATCCTTTTCTCAGAGCCATGATTTCCAGCATTTATCCCCCCAAATCAGGTTTTCTTCCTCATAAGTTACTCCAAGGAGGAGAGGGCTAAAACCAGGAAACTTTCCAAATGGATAACAAGGGCTGAAACCTCTGCTATCTATCACCAGGAGAGATGTCCAAAGTGCTTATCTTGTCAGCAGCTAGATACACAAAAATGGAAACCCTAAACACTTTTTACTTTATATAGAAGTTAGTGGGAAACATCAGAGGGCTTTGTAAAGATGAGGGATGTTGGGATGGAAGAGCTCCCTTTACTTACAATCCTCTTGCAGCTTTCAATTCCTGCAGGATGTTTCCTTACAGAAAATGTGAGAATTGAAACTAAAACACACAGGAACAAACAGACCATGGTGCTAATTTCAATGGACACAATTAAAGCAAAAGTACTTGAGCAAGGCTGTACACATCTCATAGGGTCTGATCATTGAAACATAGCCTAGTCTGGGTGGGAAGGGACTTTTAAAGCTCATCTGGTCCAACTACTCTGCAGCAAGAAGGGACATCTGCAATGAGAGCAGGTTGCTCAGAGCCCTGTCCAACCTCACCTGCAATGCTGCCAGGGACGGGGCATCGACCACCCCTCTGGGTAAACTGGACAGACAGTGTTTCACCACCCTCACAGTAAACACTTTCTTCCTTCTCTCTAGTCTACATCTCCCTCCTTTAGTTTCAAACCATCACCACTTGTCCTGCCACAACAGGCCCTGCTAAAAAACAATTGTTACCATCTTTTTGACAGCTTTAAGTACTGAAAGGCCTCAAGAAGGTCTCCCCAGAGCCTTTCTTCTCCAGGCTGAACAACCCCAACTCTCTCAGCCTGGCCTCACAGCAGAGGGGTTCCAGCCCTCACATCGTTTCTGTGGCCTCCTCTGGACCCGTTCCAACAGGTCCATGTCTCTCCTGTACTCAGGACTCCAGAGCTGGATCCAGCATTTCAGGGTCTCACCAGGTCCTACTAAATATGATGGCAAGTCTCCCAGGTATTTAAAAGGATTTGGGATCAAAGCATTATACGTTTGACTGTAAAAGCTCGTAATATTGGAGGGTGTCAGCACTGAACCCAGCCCTGCATAGTCCTCACTGCCATCTCAGCTATCTTTGTTGAAGCCCCTCATCTAATTTAATCATCCAGACTCCCCCAGTAGCTAAAGGAGAGGGGAGATGAGAGACAGAAAGGCACTTTAAGACATCCATTCATCCCAGGAGGACTAGTGTACAGCCAGAGAGCTAAAGTGAAGCAAGGTGACTTCAGCATTTCACAGGAACACCTGGCACCTCAATGGCCTTGGCATCTCTTTTGGGCTGTGGTGTGTCTCCCAAACCAGTGCTTTATGCTGCAGCATTCCAGGGCCCTGATGTGAATCCAGCAGACCAGTCAAAATTAATGTCCATGGACGCTATGCAAAGGAAAGTCCCTAAAGCTCCCTAGAAAATACCCACTTCTCTGTATAGCATATCTATCTACATGTAATTGTACCAGCTGAAGCTACTGTAGCACCTTCTACAAATGAGATGGTGTTTTAAGTGAAAGGGGTAGGAAGAAAGGTTTTCCCTTGACTTCCATGGGTCCTGCAACACACATTTTAGCTTGACATGCAGACTTCAGCTTATTTAGCTAAATATGGTTCTCCTTGGGTACCAGAAGCTAAAGTTCTGCATGTTCTTTCCTGGAATAATCAAGGCAAGCTCATAAAATGATCTTTTAGTCAAATTCCTCCCTTTGATTTGAGCTATGGGAGAGCAATCATGTTTAGACATAGATCAGCGAAGACATCTGGAAAGCAGTTTTATATGTTAACATAAATCATGAGCTGAACAGTATGTACAGAACTCCAGACTGGCACTTGGATCCCAAAAGTGTTGGTTGCATTAAATGTCCTGGTAACTAAGTGCAGCAGCTCCAGCCTAGCCCTTTCTAGGGGAGTCTGAAATATGGCATATTGTGCCTTTCATAAAACCTCAGTAAATTTAACTTAGTCATAAAATCATAGGGTGAGAAACTCAGTCACCTATGCACTCCATAAATCCAGATACTCATTATTCTACTGCATCCAGGCTAACACCAATCCAGAAATAATGTCAATGGGGATTTAAGAGTGACAAGGAGACCTAAGTGGAATACTGACACCAACATTTTCATTTCCCATGGCCTCATGGAAAGCTTTAAACTTTCTCATCTTACAGATTACAAGGAAATAAATCTTAGCCAGGTAGGGATTTCATCTGAGAAGAACTAATGGTTCCTTCTCATTTGAGCTCAGCACCACAGGCATCTCACACTTTTCCCAAAGACAGCACAGTTTTAGTGAGGACTGGAATCTAACTGGGTTTTAGCAAGCTGGTAACTTCAAATCTGTGAAAGAGGGATCCATTTAATATCCCCATTAGCTTCTCCAGGCAAATTTCATTCTCATGACACTTTCAAGTGACATACCAGGTAACCTTACATGCCATAAATGTTTTCAGAACTGACAGTGTTGCAGTATTTGCCACTGGGGTGCTTAGATACCCCAATAAGGATTATTGGACTCTGCTTGTGTCCTTTAAAACTCCATGCCATGCCAGTTACTGACACAAAACCTCATGGATAACCCACTGGGCAAGTGAGTTTCTGCACATTAGCCACAGGACGCTTTGTTTTCCCCATTGTTTCTCCATAGTCAGACCAGAAAAATGCATTGCAAAACTAAAAAAATAAAACAAAACCCAACAAAAAAAGGACAAAAAAAACCCAAACAAAACAACAACAAAAAATAAATCTATTTTTAAAGCGTGCAAAAGCTCATTGATATGCAACAGTCTAGAAAGGCATACATACCTTCAGTCACAATGGTTGGGGCCTCTAACAAAATGAGTCTTTGGGCCACTCCAACAATGTTGGGCAGTATTAATTCTCGAAGAGCATCGAGGTTACGGATATCCAGGGCAGTAAATGCGAAGCTTCCATCAGTAGCAATCTGCTGCAGCTCTGCACTGTCAGCATTCAGGACCCCAATGCTAAACGAAAATATACTAGCTTGCTTCACTGCTAACAAGCCCTCTCGGATATCATCACTAGACTCTCCACCACTTATCAGCACTAAAATCTGAGGCACCGATTCCTCTATCCTGCTGCCTCCCACCTGGGTGAAGAGGTTCTCCACCACAAACTCCAGTGCCGCACCGGTGTTCGCTTCCTCGCCACCACGGAAACTAAGTGCCTTCACGGCATCCAGAACGTCCACTTTTGTGGAGTAGCTGTTCAAAGCGAACTCGGTTCTGGGTTGATCACTATACTGCACCACCCCAATGTGTATCTGCTGAGCTCCAACTCTGAGGCTTTCAATCAAATTTACAAGGAAATCACGTATGGCTTGAAAATTGACACTTCCGATGTTGTTTGATCCGTCAATAAGGAAAATAAGGTCAGCAGACTCTTGAGCTTTAAAAAAAGAAATGCAAAAGGTGAAAGCATTAAAATGAGTGATTACATGCAGTTGTACAGTGTTCTGACATGTTTCTTGGAAAACCAGTGAGAAACACGAAAATGAGAAAACAAAACATGTGTTCACTGAGGAGGTGATATTTGCCTCTTAGTTCTGCATTCTGATTGAATATGAGCTTCCATCCTAGCAGCATCTGCTACCCATCAAGGGACAGCTCAAGCAGACACAGCTTGAGCCTGTGGGTGCAGTTATATGAGGGTCAGCAATTATTGGCATGCAAGAGGAAAACTTGGGGAATACAATGTTTGGAAATTAGATCCATTCCGTCAGCAGCCAGTACTGTCCAACTATTTAAATCCAAAAGAAAAGGGCAGATTTCAGTGGTAATTTGCCCCGACAACAGTGGGGAAGGACAGTAATATTTGTAAGATGTATTCCTCATTGCAGTCTTTTTTTGGAAGAACAAAGACACCATTTTTTGGAAAGGTGGAAAGTTTCAGTCTCTGTTGAAATTCTGCTCTTTGGCTGGTTACAAACAGTAGCTGAAGTTATCAGCCTCTCCCACTGGGAAGGATTATGATTTAAAACACAGTTGTGAGAAACAATTGAAAAGGTTTTGGTTATTAGTCTTACACTATGACTCTTCACCAGCTGCCAGCACACGGTAATATTTGTCCAGCAAGCTGACCTGCACAATTCTGAACCTGTGCCCCGCAAAAATTGTCTTTAATTAATTTTGCACAAAGATCCATTGATTATTGACAAGAGGGGTCTGGTCTGTGTTTGTCATAGAGACTCCAGATATTCAATCAAGGAATGCAGAATCAGGTTAAAACAGGGTGATGAAATCAGTCATGACACAATTATCCAACTCTAATTGTTGTGACCATACCCAGATGATCACCAGCATCTGCTGAGAATATACACACACCAAACAAATATTTTATATGGCATGAACAGGGTTCTTGAAGGGGAAGCATTTTTGCGGTGAGACTTACCAAAGCAGACCCTTACTCCCTTTGCTCTGCTAATTTACCATATCAATGTCACCAAGAGTTGTATGCATGCAGAAAGAGGGGAAGATGACCCCAAAGCATGCTCAGATCTTTCCATGCTCTTACTTGCCAGTCAAGTCGAATTTCAGACTACTTGTAAATGAGTGAGGAGCAATATTTGGAAATCCCACCAAGCTCTCAATTTTTGAAAGCTGAAGTTGAAACCAGTAGCAAAACTGGCACATAGTTTAGCAAGGCCAGAAATAAACCTGTGGTCTTTGTTTATTAACCAGGGTTATCTAACTTTTTTTCCCCCTGTTTATATGTTTTCTAGTGTTATCATAGATAGCAATGCCACCAAGAGATTAAAATAATGCCAGGATTCCAGCAACAAAGGAGAAGTTCTCCAGGGCCATCACTGCTTCCCTGGGCCAACTCAATAGCCAGTTCTGGTTTGGAGAACATCAGCCTGGTTCAGAATTGCAGAAGTCTCCAGGATATATTTTTCCATTAAGACAAATTTTAAGGGTGTTTAGGTTGTCTTTACTGTGCCATTTTTAATTGGCATATACACATTTTACTTTGTCATAGGAAAGGGAAATCTCAAAGCTGTTATAGCCAGAGCTGCTTTAGATACCTTGGACAGCTTTCTGAGGAGTGACATTTCAGACACCAAGGGGTGTCATCACAGCAGCTCAGGACACTCCCACAGGAGACAAAATAGATATGAAACAGATGCGTTGGATAATTTGTCATCACTGTAAAAAAACCTTGTACATCAGTACACGTTTATGGAACAAGCTGGTGCTGGAGAACAAATAAAAGCATGCTTGTTACACAACTAAGCAAGGAGGATCAGATGAGACAGACAGCTAAGATTTAATGAATGCATCAGGGCAAACTTGGGGGCTGACTTTCATACTTACGCTCGTCAGCTCTGGGGACTGCCACAGACCAACAGCTTTGGTACTTCATACTGGGAATGCTATGGGATTGATTTGTTGCCTTTTTTTTTTTCTGTTTCATACGAGGGCTCATTTCTTGCACAGCATCCATGGCAGTTTTATACATTTTAACACTATATGGAGTTATCATCTGGATAAATGACTTCTCAGACTCTTACACCAACAGTTATGATTTGCACACTATTGCCATCCAATGTTTAGGACCTCTAATATTTTTTCCCAGGTTTAATAATACTCTGTAGATTATCCATGCAAGTCACGCAGGAGCAAAACTACAATAGTAGGATTTCATAAATTTTTATTGTAGGGGAGAAGGAAATGTTTGCAAAAAATATCTTTTTGCAGAAATGAACTTGGAAATGTGTAATAGACGTGAAGTAGAAATTTGCCTTTAAAGCTTTCGAAGAAATGTCTGTGACTCCATATGTTGGGGTCACCTGCTGGTGTGCCCTGGAGGAGGACAGCCAGCCATCAGAGACCAAGTCCCTCATTTATTTCAACAGGGAAGCACGGGAGCCCTTCTTGGCAAAAATGCCAAAGACTCATTGCTGTGCTATCAGAACGTTGGGTATAATATTTATTTTCCACCTACATTACATGATTTTCTTAGAATTGGTAAATCTTAAGTCATCTTTCTAGAGCAGCTGCTTTCCTTCCCTGTGGCTTTCACATGATCTGGGTATTTGCCCTGTTAAGCACTTTGCACAATAAAAACACACATGAGTACAGCTTTTTGGTGTTGCTTTGGGTCATGCAGTGATGGAGAGCACCCAGTGGGGCTGGCGTGAGGGTTAATCAGGCAAGACAACACAGGAGGATTAATGTTACACTGCCTCATTACACTGCTGTTGCCTCACATCACCCCACAAGCTGTTGACCTTCAGATGGAGTCTCAGGAATAAAAAGAAAGGTTTGATCTCTGGGACTTCTGTTTTCAAACACAATAAAGCTGCTCAGAAGGCCCTTTCCATGCTGAAATTTGATAGAGAGAAGTGACAGAGGAAGACCATCTTATTTTTTTTCCAGGCAAGTTGGGTCTCTGGCTTGTGGTCAGCGCAGATCCATTGAAGCCATTGTGGTTTGAAGAGAGGTTTTGATTACAGGAAGGGTCCAGCGCTCTGGCAGCTGGAATTCATTGGCTTGTTAAAGAAGTGGCATCACAAAAGGGACTCTCCAACCACCCACCTTCTCCGAGCGGCTGAGGAGAGAGGCTAAGGGCCAGCTCAGGGATGGGTTTCATCAGAAAAGTTCTCCACTGAACTGCTTTTGCTGTCTTCAGCCAGGAGTGACTTTTTGGAGTTGCACACTGCCTATCTGTTGCACTAGCTGCAAGGGGAGATCCTGCACAGTGTCCCCACAGCCAGCAGAGACCTTCTTGGTCTCCAGAGGGTTTTTGGTCAGGACCTCAAAGAGCAACTATCACAGTTGGTACATTCATCCCTTATTTCCCTGCCTTGGAAGGGGATAGGATAGGGCAATTTAACAACTCTGCAGAGCTCCCTACATTTTCATTTCCATGTCACTGGTGCAAAAGGGTGGCCACAAAGGGCTGCTGCCCATCCAAGGGCTCCTGCACTACCTCCTGGCATCTCTGGCAGGGATGCCAGCTTGGTCTGCAAACAACAGCATGCTCAAGAGCTACAAGAATGGGAAAAAAAAACTTCAAACCTTTGTTTTTAAACCTCTGAACGTCCATCTCAGTCTTGCCCCTAACAAAGGCTTTAAACAGCGCAACGCCAGCAGATGCCATGCTGATGGGAGCCATCAGCAGTTGGCCATTACCTGTGATGTCTTTAACCAGTCCTTTGGCTCCAGCCTTTTCTGGAGTCATGGATGAATGGACACTTGCCACTAAGTCTCCAACTATGCCGTGGAGAGCAGTAAAATTCTCTAGGTTGAAAAGGTGCATATCGAAGGGTTCGCTTGCTATTTCCTTTAACTCCCCTTCCACTGCATCCTGCACGCCAACCGCAAACATGTTTACACGGGCGGATTTAAGGACAGATGATGGCAGAGCCACATCATCCTGGGATTGTCCATCTGTTAACACTATAATAACCTGGGGGACGCCTTCACTGGCTCTGCTTCCAGCAGCTTTAGTAAGGTGGTTCTCGATTAGGTATTCTAATCCTTTTCCAGTCTTGGTGTCTCCCCCCATGTAAGGCATGTTGGCAATATGGGACAGGACGTCTTGGGTAGAAGGGTAGGTATTTAACTGGAACTCTGTGCGGGGGTTTCCGCTGAACTGGACCAGGGCAAAGCGAAAATCATTTCCTCCCACATCTAAAGCTTTTACAACATCATACAGAAACTCTCGAATGAGTTGGAAATGTTCCTTCCCAATGCTCCAGGAGGAATCCACTAGAAATATTATATCAGCCACAGCAACGGTTTTGACAGCTTTAAAAAAACAGATGAGGGTTTAGGATTTTCTATCAGTCAGCATAAGCATGCCTCTTCGTCCTCCTCACCCAAATGACCAACAGCCTTTTTTTCACAGTGAAAGTGAAGCTTAGCTTCCCCTTATTGCCCAAAGCAAAACAAGAAGCACTGGGGAAAAACCAGGCAGCCACCAATTTCCCAACACTGCAGGTGTTGGGGGACAGGAGGGAACAGCATGCAACCTGCCCTTCCCGAGGAGAGAGAGGTGAGATGCTTCTCCCATCCTGGACCTTCACTGCATAGGTTTGGATAACAGCCCTAAGCCAGACAAAGATGCTTGTGGCTTCATGTGTGAATTTTGCCTTGCTTGGCTACAAACCACCCATGGTCTCCTATGCTTTTTTTGCTGGCTTAGGGCTTTGCTTGCTCTGACAGTTTGAGGAAGAACAAGCTGCTCAATTTAAGTGCTGGCATGAGTTTTCTATATTTTTCCTTCTGCTTATACCCCCACCCATGAAACCAGCTATGGTCCCAAAGACATCAGCACCTTCTCTTAAATAAAGTCAGATTTTCTGCAGGTCGATGCCAGTGTTCTTCTCACTGCAAAGTGCCCTCCTACACATGCAAGAAGGGCAAAACAGCTCTGCCCAAGAGAAAACCCACTCAAGGTCACCCTGGGTGCACATCCCAAATCCCCATCCCCACAGAGCATCCTAAAAGGCACACCACCAGCCAGCAACATGCTTGGGAAGGCACTGCGCACACATTGGCCAAGGTCTGGGTCTGAAAGGATCCTCAGCCGAGTGGGAGCTGAGGAGCAGAAGGTAAACACAATGTACCATCAACATGCACATTAAAAACCAACCGGTGCATCTGTGTGAACTAATGGCACATTTGTACAGGGGCAAATTCAGGTAAAGCAGCACAGTCTTACCTGCTTGCTGTTGGGCATGAACCGAGGAAAAGCCTGAGAGTAGGAGGCAAAACATTGCCACAAAGGGCAAATGTCGATGTTTCCTCATTTTGGTTTTTTATTCAAGTTTTCTTTTTGTTTCAACGCACCCAATTTGAGACCTAAGGGAGAAAGGGAGAGTGAGAAATGGTGGCAGTGCTGGCCAGACATGGATGAGGCATGAGACAGCAAAGTCAGACTATGTGGTCTTGCAATGTTTTTGTGGCACTTTGGCAGGAAGAAGAATATTTTAATGTTAGACAGGGTCTGCTTCATAGCAAGCATAACAAGCATTTTTTTGGAAGAAGAATCGTCGCTCACATAATTGACATTTAACTACCCCTGTGGACTTCAATGGCGTCCTTCTTGCCTATGCTGTCCCAGGTAATACCCAATACATCAGAAAATGGTCAGACCAGGTTCCTACCACCAGCTCTAAAAATGTACAGCGGACTCTCACTTGTCCTCCTCGCCCATGGATGACCAGCTGAACCATCTTGGCCCATGTGTTCACTCTTGCTGCTGCCCATTCTTATTTTACAATATACAAACACCATAATAATAATCGCCCCAAACATTTCTTTTTGCCTCAGCTCACCTCTTCAGCTGTCCCAAACATACAAATGGAAATTTAATTACTCAGACCCAAGTGAGCCACATGACCTGTCTGTACAACAAAAAAAACCCTCGGGCTCCCCCAAGCTCACAGCCCTGGCGGTAGAATAGCCTGCGCCAGCTGATCACATTTTGGAAAGGTACCAAGAATAATATTTTACATGTTGGAGCCAAAAATATAATTTATGTAAGTTTGTTATCTGTGATCCACCTGGCAAGCTTTCTGAAACAATGTCTCCTTCAGGAAAGCTGTGTATCTGTAGTCATAGAGATGGCAAATTTATTATTTAATCTTCATTTCCAAACTTACAGAGCAGAAACCAGGAAGGTTTAACTGAGAAAATATCCTCCCAAAAGGGAATGCAGTGATTTAATACTTTGTGTTCCCCAAAAAGAGGCCTACTACTCAAATGAGCCAAAAGTGATTCAAATACATCAATCAGGTAATAATAAAAACCCCATTATCTTTGTTACCATCCTTGTCAACCCTATTAATCCAGAGTTATGACAGATAGGAGCCTAAGGGGCCTGTGGGGGAATGCTTTGAGGAGAGCTGTGGTAGTTACAGTTATGTCCATAGTTGGCATGGCTGGAAACTAAACCAAGGGACAGGAATTAGGAAAAAAAAAATCAGAAATAAACATCTGAATAGCTGACCCCTCTTCCACTAAAGGGACAACCCTCAGGGTTATCAGAGCAGGGCTTGGTGGAAAGGAGGGGCCACCTCCACTTTGTTTCCCCAAACCTGGCATGATCTTGACATTTCCACAGGCTTCCTGCAAGTCAAAGCTGTTTGGGGGTCTGGCCCCCCTTGGGAGAAGGGTTTTGCAGCATTCACTCTTCCATGTGCTCTCAATGTCATTTATGAATGTTATAGAGTACAAGTCAAGATCATAGAAAACTTAGGTACACCCAAAGGATGCATGAAGAGTGAAAACTGAGCTCTACTTCCCCATGGGTGCAGAGCTAGCCACAGGTGCTGTTTCATGTTTCTTTCCCTGGGCACCCATATGCAGAAAGGTCTGTAGGTCCTGGAGGTGAGGCTTGCAAGAAGCACTGGGCTTGTGGCAACCACCCATCCAGCTCCACCAGAGCATGTTCTGCTCTGGGCAGAAATGGTTTATGGAAATGCTGCAAGGGTTTTTTTCTGAGACAGGCCTGACTTGTAACATCCATTGGGAGTAAAAATGCCTCTTAACAATGAATGAAAAATGTGAAATAAAATGCATGCTATGGAGATCTGGCCTGTTAAAATCATGTACGCCATAAGAGAGCTAGCTAGCATTTCTTTTCCAAAATGCAGGATGTTAATATCCTACTTATTAGCTGCTGGCATGCTATCCCTCTTCAGTCACAATAGCAGGGGTGAGCAGAGCATCAAGATAAACCAGTGAAAATTAATGACTCACCAGCTAATAAATGATAGGAACAAAGCAAACATCTGGGGGGGTTTGGACACTGAACAGCTGTGGAGAGCCTTTTGGGGCTGTTCACAGCCGTGAAACACAGCAGAAGGAAAAGGCAAATCTCCCTGGTGCTATGAAATCTCCCCCGCCCACAACACTCCCCAGGAGGTGAGCAATGTTGAAGGGGGTTTCCAAAATCAGTGGTGGATCTACATCTATGTCTTTAAGAGCTCCTTTGGCTAGAAACTTGTTGAAGAACTGCATTGCCCATGTTCCAACAAGGAGCCCTTGGGAGACCAGGGGCTGAACCCACCTCCCTTAGGTCCCTTGGGTAATGGTTCAGCACCATAGCCTTGCAGGGGAGAAAACACTGGCAGTATTTTAGGTAGCTCTACAATAGCAACCCCAAACATCTAGAAGCCATGAGTCATCCCCTGGGGCACTATGAGATAAACCCGGATATCACAGTACTAAAATAGCACTCAGCCTCAGCTGTAGTTTATTTGCCCTGGCCAGCTAGGAAATATAACACCCATTTCAAGATATAATTTAGCTGTTCTTTTTAGTCACCTTCTTTTCTACTTCAGCCTTGAGGAGGCCTCCAGATCTATTTCCAGCTTTTTCTGTGACTTCTGTGAGGGCATTTTCAGTTATACAAAACCAAAGGGATTTACTTAACCCCAAGAGATGAGCTTTAGCATCATGCTTACCCCAAAAATCACAGCAGCCAAGATCACTCATTAGAAAAAGGAAAAGCAGCAAAGTCTTGTAGGAAGAGGTGATGGGTGCCTCTAGAGGCAGGCTGGCTGGCTGGCTGACTGACTGACTGACTTCTTATAGGAAAGAGGATCATTTAAGCACAGATGTTCCTGATTGGGGCTTTGGGTTTTCCCTTATATCCTATGTCCCTCCCACCAAGCACTCAACTCCTCCTTCTTTGCTAACAAGAGTGCTGGTGGGAGGGGTGGATGAGGTGATGACTTTCCTGTAAGGGATGGTCCTCGAGGGGAAGTAAGGACAGCTGGAGTTTTTGCAGGTAATGTGCATCTTGAGAGGGTTTTGTGAGGATTGAAAAGGAGAAAAAAAACCAAAACAAATCTTCTCAGAGGTATTTTGACTGAATCAGCAGCAAGTCTGACCTGGTGGGACTGGTAGGTTTAAGGCAATAAATAATGTCATTTTTATTGTTTAGGTGTTTGGAGGTAGATATTGCTTGGCTATATATTGGTGAGGCACAATAAGTAGCTAGCTTTGCTCTGTGTGCCCTTGCTCTGTCCCAAACTAATACTTGTCACAAGCTGGAGGTGGCAACAACTTGTTGGGGGTGGAGGATAAAAACAGGGATGTGATCTTATGTTAATTAATTTTAATTCTTGATTATGGAAAGCATCTGTTTTACAAATTTATTCTCTTGGCTTAATGTTATTGTCAATAACTGTATTTTTCAATAAGGTGACTTCATCCTGTTTGGTGCTTTTTTTTTTTTTTAAATGAAATTTCCTTGAGGTTCTTGGGGGCTGAACGCTCTGATGGAGGTTTTGATATAACCACTGCAAGCTGGAATTAAAAAAAAGTGATAAAAAAACTTGCCTGCTGAGTGCCTTAAGAAAAGCCAAACATTTCTCTGAACTGGTAAGAACAAGCACCAAAACCTGGACAGACAGTTTCTTAATAATTCATCTGCTAAAAGCTTAACTCATGTAGCTTTCAATAATCTGAAGTTTTTATGTCTGTCTAGGGTTTATATAGTGTGTGGTGACCTCTTAATATCTCAGGGTGTTCTCCATTCTATCAGAAGATGCACATCTGTTGCTAATAATGCTTTCACAAGACAGTCATTTCTACCCCGAACACAATGAACTGATTTCCTTAAATATTTTCCTCAGCAGCTATTTTTTTTGCTTATTGCATATTTCTCTGTGCATGGGGTTTGACGTTTTACGTAATTGGTTGGGGTTTTTTTATTATTTGAGTGGATGTTTCAAGTTCACTTTCTAAGCAATCATTTTCTTGTGTGATTTTTTCATTAGCATGTAGTTAAACTCTGTAAAAGTGCAAAGCAGATGAGTGGGCTTAAAAAAAGGCAAAACATAAAAGGCAGCATAAAAGTTATTACAGCTGTTCCATATCACTGATTCACTATGTAAGCCTCTCAGTTGGGCTGGCTGGCTTTGAGAGGGAAGGAAAGTATCCATGGCTTTGGAGAAAGTACAGATGTGATGGGTGAGATGGCAGGTAGATGGAATAATTAACAGTGTTGTAAAATACTACTTAAATCTGAACTCCTGGCTGGGCAATGCTTTGGGTACCAATGCTGTCACACTGGACTGAGAGAGAAAGCAATCAGCACAGCTCAGGCTGGTGGAGGGTTTTTTCAGTACTAGTGTTTTGTAGTTACTTGATGCTTTTCTTCAAGACTAAAGGACTGATTGATCTGGGCAGAACTGACTCTTGACGTTTGAAATACTGTGTCTGGTCCTGGGGCTACCCAGTTCAAGAGACAAGGAACCACTGGAGAGAGTCCAGTAGAGGCTACATAGATGCTGAGGGTCCTGGAGCATCTCTGACAATGAAAGGTTGAGAGCCCTGGGGCTGTTCAGCCTGGAGAAGACTGAGAGGGGATCTGATCGATGCTGATCAACAGCTAAAGAGTGAGGGCTAAGAAGATGGGGCCAGACTCTTCTCAGTGGTGCCCAGTGACAGGACAAGGGGCAATGGGCACAAACTGGAACCCTGGAGATTCCACCTGAACAAGAGGAAAAACTTCTTTCCCATGAGGGTGCCAAAGCCTGGCCCAGGTTGCCCATCTAAGCCTTGATCTGTGAAGTCTGTTCCCATCAGCTCTCCCTCCCTGTGACACACTGCACTGCAGGGAGGTGAGCAGCATCTGAGAAAGGGCAGAGGACCCTGAGCAAGTGTGATAGGCAGACCCATCACTTGCGTGCTCTTCTGGGGACAAATGGTCTGGGTTTGGGCTTGGCCCTGGGGAGCCTGTGCAGCTTTACTAGCTGACCCAGCCACAGACCTTTGGGATGCTTCACTTACCTGTCCCACAGTGCATGTGGTTCAATTTTCCTGCCCAGTCCTGGGGAATTGTCCCCAAAATATCTTAAATAAAAAACTGAAAAGCAGTCACACCACTTGAATTTCTTTGTGCATGTGGGAAGAGTCATCTTGTACTGGGAGAAAGAGGTGGATTTGTACCTGGGTCCCAAGAACTTTTCTGAAAGGGGATTGGGCAGGAAATGAGGAGGAGCAAAGCATCATCCCACAGACAGTTCAGGAAAGGAGATTGTGTGAGCATCCTCCAGAATCTTCTAAAAGTTTGTCCCATGGGGTTTGTGAGGATCAAAACCAAGGGGCCTCTGCCTTCATCCCTGTTTGCTTTGTGGGGATCTCCCTATGCCTTGTCATAATCCTGTTTCCCAACCAAACTGCTGAGCCTGAAATCCTCACAACTTGCTTGTTCTGTGTCCCTGGAAGCATTAGTGGAGCCATGAGGCTGCAGTAAGCCTTATCAATGGCAAGAAAGCAGACACTGGCCACCTAGAACAACTATTTGCAGCTGCAGCAGTGGGATATACATTCAGTTGTGGTTATGGAGCAAGCAGGCAGGAGAATCAGGATCAGGGAGATCCTGAAATCCTGATGTAGAGACATGGTGGCACAGATTACCCTCTGAAGGTGTTGTATATTCCTCTCTTGCCTGGATGACTCCCACTTAAATTTCTTTGCTCTGTGCTGGGGAAAGCCTTGGTCAAAAGCCACTCCTGGCAGTGATTTGGGTACTGAGGAGGTTATATTAACGTTTGGGGTTTTTTTTTTTATGTGAAATAGTTTAGTTGCTTTTGAAAAGGGACATAAGTGTCCCAAGCCTCTAACCTGGCCACCTCTTCATCTTTGAGCACTAACTCTGCCCTGGCTCCACAGCCTTCAGGAGAAGTAAACCTCTTTCTTCACCGTGAGGGTAGTGAGACACTGGAACAGGTTGCCCAGAGGCATTGTGAATGCTCCACCCCTGGAATTGTTTAAGACCTGGTTGGATGGTGCTTTGAACAACCTGGTCTAGTGGGAGGTGTCCCTGTGCATGTCAGGGTGTTGGAACTAGATGATCTTTTACCTCCCTTCCAGCCCAAACCATTCTATGATTCTGTGATTTCTAGAAATCCAGGGTGAGCTATATAGGACAGATCTTGAACTTATTCATAGCTCCAAGTGGAGCCACTTCAGTTTGCACCAGCTCTTTTGAAGGGTTTCCACTGATGCTGCTCTCCAGCATTGATGGCATTGGGAAGGTGAGGATTGTTGGTTTGAGGGCTGCTCCCGAAAACATTTCTTCCTACATAGGTAGACCTGAGCCTTAAAAGCAAACAAGCCTAAAAGGGTGGAAAATATTTCTGCTTTTGCAAACAACTCGAGTTCTGACTTTTTTTTTTTTTGAAAACCAGTATTTGGCAAAATGACATCGAGTTATGTTGCATTTATATCGTACCCAGGGAAGCTTTCTGGGTGTTAGAATTTAATATGGATCACATATTCATTTCTGTTCTTATAAGCATGCTATTAGCTTAAAATTGGGTTGTTTTCATCATCTCTAGACTAAAATTAAAATAGAGTAGCTAATAAGAGGAAAGGGAGTATTTGTTAAAAAAAAAAAAAAAGGAAACTTCCCCAAAGATCAATGACTCTTTATTTATAGTAACCTAAGCCTCCCAGAGCCTCTCCACCCAAACAAATCAGCTCCTTAATGTGGAACACAGAACACTTAAAAAGGTGGAAAAAGTGATGGGCACGCGGGGTGGTGAGGGTGGTTGTGATTCAGAGCGGCGAGCAGGCGGACGATGCCGCTGGCAGCCAGCCGTGCACGCCCAGCACAGGGGCAAGTTCATCCCTTTGCTGCAAATCAAACGTGTCCAGGCTGGGAGGATATGGTCCAAGGCTGGCAAGGCTGTGCAGTTACCAGAGTTTGCACTGATGGAAGGAATAAGATGTTCCCTCCCATCCTGTTCCCAGACAGGCGCACGTAGCAGAAGTTAGGAGAGGAACAAAGTTTTTTGTTTTTTTTTCTTTCCTCTGACATGTAAGAATACAGCAGGGGCTGGTTTAGCTCACCCTGAAATTAGGGAACATTAATGCATTTAAATGGAAAATTGTGAAGATATTTGAAAAAAAAAAACCAAAACCCAGAAAGGGAACCAGGGAAACTGCTGGAAAATAGAAAGGGAATAAAAGAGGAGGGGTGGCAGCAGCAAGCGTGCAGTCCTGAGCTCCTGCCAATGCACCCCTGGTCACAGCCAGCCTCTCTGAAAAGACCAGAGTGGTGTGAGGATATAAGACTGGGGATGGAAAGCCCTTTTTTCTGAGCTCTGGGAGCTGTGTTGGTGTCTCTGGTACTGCAACATCAAGGGATGGCAGCAGGGAGGTGTATAGTTGTCTGCTCTGCTGCTGCATTCCTGTGTAACCTTGGAAAAATCCCACAGCTCCATGCACCCTCCATCTGGAGATATCTCTCTGTCCTACACAAAGCTCATAAGCTGGATGATTGTGCCCCAGAAACAGCACAATATAAGTACTGTAATTATCCAACCATAAATACTGGCTTCATTTTATTATATATATAATTATTTTAGACCAGTAAGTAATGGGGTAAAGCCAGAAGTTTGTAAAGCAGAGTGTTCCTCCCCTGAGAGCATATGTGAATCATCACAGCAACCAGAAATGAGATGAGAGTTTCCCATTGCACCCGCTGGAACCAGAGTGGCTTTGGCTATCTCTGCTCCAGCCAGTTTTGGCCTCTGTGCATGGTCAGGAAACCAAGTTGGCTGTAACCCTTTCTCACTCTGGGCTCCAGCTGGGAAGGGAGAGTGTTGCTGAGCCAAGAGGGACGGCGGTGGGGTGTCTCCATGATTAGTCATAGCCACCCCCTCAGCAAGAGCACTGCTGTTGTTCAAAGCCCTGGGGAGATGAGGGCAAGTGAGGCCATGGTGGGAAAAGGCAGGGGGTAACAGGGATGGGGGCTATGAAGAGGAGAGGTGGCTCCATGCAAGATTAGAGAGCCCTTGGGGAAAAATATCTGATGTTTGGCCAATTTCTCTCTCCATGGATGACCATGAGAGGATGAGGATTGCCCCTGGAGCAGCAGGGACATTCCCAGCAGTGGGACCTGCATGGGGTGGAAAGACTGACAAGCATCTCTGGCCAGTTCATTCTACCTTGCCTTGAGGCAGGAGGAGTGAGGGCTTCTGTCAAACAATCCCCAGCCTTGAGGCCTCCCTCAAGGAAGCTGTGAGACACCTTCCTTGCAGGATCCCATTCATGCACCCAAGCAGCTCCCCAAAGCACTACATGCCCTTCTTGGGACACTTGCCCCACTGCTTCCTAGGGCATCCTGCTCCCATCCCACCAAGCTTCTGCTGAAGTGATTTCAAGGGATCAATGACAAACACCATCTGCGGCAAAGAGGGGGAAATATGCTGCTCAGTGCTTTTGAATGAATTTAATTCACCTGCAGTGGTGGGGCTGGGAGCATCCCTGTGCACCTGTGGTGCATAGGCTCGGGGAGGAGGTTCCTGGTCTGAGCGAGCTGGCCACATTGCTCTGTTTTCTCAAGAGTGATGCAAGCCTGGGGGTAGCTTTGCTCTGAGGACACCCCTCAGCACATGGGATGGGTTATGTCAAAAATTCCTTGAAAACTCCCCAAAGACTCTAGCACCTCTCCAAGGAAGGGAAATGCAGCTGCTGAGCCCAAGCTAAGGTCTCCCGCGCAGAAAGCAACACTTACCCCTGAGTGAACCCCCAATAAAAGTTGCTTATTCCAGGATTTTCCACTCCAAAGCANCATCTCCAAGACTCTTCTCCCTGTGTCAGTGGGAAGAAATATATCTTAAAAAAAAAAGCCTGCAGTGTTGCAGGAGCTGATTTAACTATGCCTTACAGTTGGAAAGGGCTGGACTTTGATGCTTGCAGGAGCCAGGATGTGGCAAGGACTAGATCAAGTTCTGTAGGGCTCCGGCAAAGTTCCATTTGGAGATGCGTGAGGCTGCAGAAACCTCATCCTTGACGCCTGAACAGTTACGAGCAGCAATGCAGGGGGAGAGAGTCTCATTGCAGTTTCCTATTTACATATAACTGGGTTTTTACCTGCCTAGATGGGGAGGAAAAAGTGTGGGGATTACA